>SSNP01000038.1:2295335-2316651 GCA_006937955.1 Pachypanchax playfairii | reverse complement strand
CCCCCCCCCCCCCCAAAGTCTTATCATGCTCAGTTTGCTCTGCAGCATCATGAATCCCCTTTTCTTGTTGTTGGCAACCACAATCTATTGTCAGTCAGTCATTTGGGACGAGTCCAGATGATAAAATCTGTGTGAGGAAAAAAGAAAAAAACCAACAGTGATGTCTTCATTATCTCCAGCTCTGTGGCCTGTGTAAAAAGGCCAGGGTTAATTACTGCTGATTAGACGTCAGCGTGCAGGGACGAGGGAGCATTCAGATCTCACAGAGGGGACCGCAGAGACCGAAGAGAAAAGGATGAGGTCGCTCACAGAAACTGATGTGAAATGAGTGTCAAGTGGTCCTTCTTGATGGGTTCAACTGGGAGGGAAGCTGACGAGGAATGTAGATGAAGCACAATGACGATACATTTCATCTGCCTGTGTGTGTGTGAGTGTATACTACAGACCAAAATACTAGTTGTTTTGGTGTTTTAAGTAGTGTTGTACTCCCAGATAAAGGTAAAACGTATCACACATAGAGACACAGATTCAGTTAAAGAGGACATTTTATACACATTTCAGGACTTTGTGGTTATTTCTTAAGAATTAACCAGTAATATGAAACATTTTATATCTAAAAAACATCAGGAAACACTGATTAACAGACCTTTCAATCTGTTTGCGTTAAAATTCGGGTGGTTCCGGCTCCTTCCGTCAGGCTGCTTCGGCTGCAGCTCGTTCATATTCATTGTTCGAATTTGCTGGACTCTGATTGGCTAACAAACTAGCCTATGAGAGCAAAGAATACTGTTTCCTGCCCCGCTGTGCATGGTAACATCATACGTTGTGTCTTCCTGTTTGCTAAGTTATGCTACAGCATTTTAGCTAGCAGCATGCTAGGCATGGTTTCAACTGCAGGAGCTGATAAATACTAACGAACAAAGGAGTTGTGATGAAACAGATACAGGCCGTTCGGACTCGGGAGAACTCGGGTTTTATCACCACCTGCGTAGTTTGAGAGATTAAAACTGAAAGAGAAGTTGTTGACCTGTTTTCACCCACTATGAAGGTAAGAACACCTGTGGAGCTAAAATATTCAACAGAAACCTCAGAAAAAACGTTTTTAATGGAAGGGCCTCTTTAAAGGTTCTTAAACTTTAGTCGTTTCGTGAGTTTCTGCTTTTATTTTCCTAAAAGAGCAGAATCAGGTAGCAGAAGATGATAGTTGAACAGGAAGCAGAACTGATGGTTTGTCTGTTTTGCTCACAGCAATTTAGCGAGACACTAAACACCACAGTTTGTAGTATTTTTTGTCTCGGTGAAAATGTGCATTTAGCTGTGTTGATCTTCTGATTTAGTATTACATTAGAAGTGGACATAGCTACAGTGTGTATAAACAGTCATTTTGGAGCCTCACGTTTAGAAACAGCTTCAGCATCTCAGTTTTTTTTTTTGGAAAGGGAAGTAACTGTTAAAAAGCGAGTGGAATATCTTTTTTGCTCTTTATGTCTGTTTATTTATGGATTTATTCACAAAGTTTCTGTCATGGCCGTAGCGTTTTCTTATGACAGATAATGTGACATCACTCGTTTCAGTAAACAAGATGTACATCTGAAGTTAGCTGCCGTACGGGGCTAAATGTTTCCTCCCTGTTGAAATGTTTACCACCATCAACAAGACGGTTGCTCATAAGTCACCAAAACAACAGCTGTCTCCATTTTGGTGTAAACGATAAATAAGCCCCAAGTTCAAAACTGGGTTATATTTATCTTTAATGTGTGATTTGTATCGCTCTGTTGCTTCTGTAGCCAAAATAATTGTGACAATAGAGGTGGTTGAGACAGAAGCAGGAGTGACAGCCGAGGGCAGGGCGTTGTAACCTTCACGCCACCGGCGGAGCGGGAGCTTACTTTGTTTAAATTTCTCACATCAAAGGCTGCAGTACAAACTCCTGCAGCTTCCATGCCGCCATTTGATGTTTCAGGGATCCAAATTATTTCAGTGAATACAGTGGCCGTGCACAATCGATGGAGCAGCCCCAAACAAGGTTTTTATTGTGGCTCTCAATTAGTGGTGTGACATCTCAGCAGCCAACGTCTGAGAAGAGTCCTACAATAAGAGAGGCTGTTTGGGCTGATAAAGTGATTTGGCTTGGTGAGGCCCTTTCATCTTCACTGACAGTGGGGTGTTTGAGGCTTCTGGGTATTCTCTCTGCACATCCTCACACCTCCCCTTTATTGTGACAATAGCACCAGCGTGTTCAGCGTTTCAAAGATGTTATAAGCTTCCTGCTCTTTGAACAACTTCAATAAATTGTCATTTAGGCTGGTTATTATGATGAAGAGGCGTCTATATAATTAAAATATCAAGGTTATCTTCAAATGCAGGCCTGGAAAGAGGCCTGAGATCCAAAAACAACATCATATACACAACTTTTCTTGGAAAATGTGTTATTTCAGATAATTAGCATTCATACATTATTCCTGTGTTGTCCTAACATTATGAAGTTGTTGATGGAATCATTATTGTTTTGTTTGTGTGTTACTGGAAAGCAGCAGTAAGTTGAAAGGGTAACTTTGCCCGTGGGAAGGACGGAGAAGCAGAAGATCAGGTTCAGCTGATAACACTTTGCATTCTGCAGGCACCAATGACAGCTCTGATGCCTTGTGCTTGATCATCTCTTTCATGTTCTGCTCCTGCTCTCGGTATAAGCAGAAGCACGGAGGTGGAGGTGAAGCGACGGTGAGCAGACTGACGAGGCTTACAGAGTCTCAGATTTGAAGCACCTCTGTCAAAATGATGGACAGAGAACTGGAGGGATGTTGGTTTTAATGTGCTTCAGGCAAACTGCATCATGTAATGTTCAGATTCCTACACAAACCTTTGACTACAGACACTTACTGTATAATTATGTTTACAGGAAGGGATGCTAAATCATATGTTCTATTAAAAATAGCATAAAGAGAAGAAACATCTGTTTCTCTGAAACAATAAATAAGTGAAAGTAAACAGAATAAACTATCACTGATTCAAACTGTTTAATGTTCGGTTGCTCTGCTATTGATCCAAATTTATTTTTAAATTTTTACTTAATAATCAACTTGATCTTTTAATCTCTTAAACCATCTGAACAAAGAAGAAGAAGAGAAGGATTTCAGTTATTTCAGCATCATTTTGTTGCATTTTATATAGAATTTGACCTTTTTTGGATCAGAGTTGCATGTGGTAAAAGAATTGATCCACTGGGAAGTTAAAATGAACATTTTGTTATTCTAAACATAAATTAACACGAAGATCTGCTGTAATATAACTGATGTTTAGTTTGCAACATCTTCACAGTGCCAGTATACAGATACCATCATCACACCTCATGTGGAAGCCTTTTTTAGAAATAGTCAGAAATTCTGCACTGAATATGTTTAAAATTATAACAAAACAAAAACATTTAAATCAGACGCCTCCAGAAGGCAACTGAACCAGTTGGATGGATTTTATTAACACTTTCAGAACATTTACTACTGATTAAGTTCTGGTGTTGGTTCAATTCAACATTAGTAACACAAATATGACTTTAACTTTACTGATTTTGAGATAATTTCAGCTAAAAATGTTGTCACTGTTTTTAATTTCACCAAAACACACTCCAGGTACAAACTGCAGCAGAACTCTGCTTTACATGTTGACATTAACTGTTAACTCTGTCTGTTAGCTAAATATCTTATAAAAACTAAATAGATTTGAATGAAACTCAGTTCATATTTAATGTACATCTGATTGTTGCAGCTGATCAGCATCAACAAACACTAAATCACTGTGACTTTCTCGCTCTTACAGATAACGAGCTACATCTTCATGTTGCAGCTCAAGAGTCATTCAGACTTTTTCTCCCACGTCTAAAACACGGTGGACGAGGCTGGACATGAAGTTACTTTCAAAGTTTGCTCAGCAGAACCTGATCTTATTTGTTAAGATAATAAAAGTTTAGCGATTTAAACAAAATGATTATTTGGCTTGATAAATTGTTGTTGCATTTGGTATTGATAAATAAATAGTAATCATTGCATTACTTATCAGTGTAGGTGACACAGAGGAGTGCCTGATGGTGGGATGATTGTTTGTTTGATTGTCATTATTTAAGATCTTTTCCATTTTCCATTACCTTCAGTTTTATTTTGAAATTCAGGAAAAATCCTGTGAGATTAGAAATGAAAGTTGGAGGAAGTTGGAGCTTAAAGGTGTCTCAGGTCAACCTGAGTTCCTTTTCTGGTTTCTGTTCAGGGTTGATCTGGTAGAAGTTGTTCATATCCGTGATGATCCGTGATGTGTGTTTCTTCTCATCATAGATCTCATTTAATTACACGTAGATCTGCGAGTGGGCTGCTGTTTCTCTCAGCAGTGAAAATGCTTGGTGTTTGTTGTTGGTTCAAGGCTCTCTAAAGGATGTGTTGGCATGTGTAGGGGAAACCTGCGGTGGTGGGGGGTGAACTGTTATTGTTTGAAAAGCATGCGGCCCTCACAATACCACATTCACGGAAATGTAGCAAAGACCAAGCACGAGGGAGAGAAACAAGCGAAGGGAGACGAGGGAAAAAAGTCTTACGAAGCTTTGACTGACGACTTAACAGGCGAAACCGAATTTGTCTTTTGCCGCAAGATGTCAGATGCCTTGCCAATGAGAGAGAGAGAGAGAGATGGAAAAAGAGCAGCACAGAATCTCTCCTGTGTCTTTTTCACCCTCTCTTTTCTCCTCTGGTTTAAGACGGCTTGGTGAATGCAAAAACATCAAAGGCTTAACACTCAGAAAGTACACTGTTGTTCCAGAAACCACATGAAACAAAACAGAGGAAGATAGAGGGTGGCTCGGAGATGAAGCAAGTTTTTCTTCTTTTGTTTTCTTCCCTTGTACTTAAACAGGCAACTGTGGAGGAAATCAGTGGAGAAACGGAAGATTAACTCTTTTATCTCCTGGTTTCAAACGTTCAGTGTCGGGCTCTTCCTGGCTGACCAAGGCCACAAACAATACAGAGGTGGTTCCTGTATTAGCAACTCAGATGATGAGAGCCGAAACTGAGCCAATGAGGAGGCGGTTTATGTAGCTTTAGCTTTGGCTTATTGTCATTAGGACAGGTCTGGGGAATCAGCTAAACTTAGACAGGAGTGAACTCACTCAGCCACAGACATTCCTCATGAGTTTAAACGGAGAACACAATGAAACAGTCCAGAACTCAACGCAGCTGAACAGGTTTTATTCCTGCTTGTCCTTATCTTTTCACAGAGACCACCCAGGAGCAACAAGTCACTTCTCACCTTTAGTCTGAGTGTGTGTGTGTGTGTGTGCAAGCTTACTGCTTCATAAGTGTGTGTGTGTTTTCTCTGCATGTGTGTGCTTCTACCTCCCACCATCTCGGCCCTGTTTGGAGAGAGTTTCTGTAAAAATCACAGTCACGCCGTGGTAGGATTACTACTGTGAAAAGCAGCACCTGGAAGAAACTCTGTGCTCCTTTTTCCTCAGATGCTCAATGAAATTTCTGGCTGCCCAGCTTGAGGCGCAGGATTTGTTTGGACCTACATGGGCGTCCTCAGCCTTGTGTTTCCTTCCAAAAAGCAAAATGAACACATCGGAAATTGCCACTCAGCTACGTTCAGCAAGGTTACAGCACATATAGCAAATAAACAAGTGCTTGTTAGGGTGTGCACCAGGAAATGTGTATACCACGAGCATATATATACACACACTCACACAGCACATATTATATGTTCAGTTTTTTATTGGAAAACCAAGCCAAGGATGATTATCCGCTCTGAGATATAAGCCTGTGAATGAAAGAGTTGAGTAATCCCAGATGGAAATGGAGTCGCAGCATCTTCACTGAAGATTTCCCATTAGAAATAATCTTAGTCCAGGATTAGCTACAATTAAAAGTGTTTTGATGTTTCCACACATACACACATCAGCAATGATTGAATTCTGTGTTTGAGTTTTGTTATACAGCTGAAGAAATTGACTGAAGATGAAATAAGAGACTGAAGACTTCCAACTTCTTCAGCTGAGATCGTTTAAAATGTGAAATCTCCCTGTAATCACTTCAGTGGATGGATCTGAGTTTATTTACATCTTATATGGAAAAACAGTCAGTGCACGTTATAAACAGCAGCTAAAGGAAAATGCTAAGCGTGTTTCTGCCTATCACACAGAGTCCCACAGAAAATGTACTCAAACATCAAGGCCAATTAACATTGTTACAATATATTATTCCTTAAAATCCTCACTGCTTGGACATCAAAGTCACCTTTTAAACTCTGTAGAGAAGACCTGGCATTCTATTAACTTATATTTTATATAGTAACTTGAGACACACTGTATTCAGAATGTTTTTGTTTATAATTTGGAACAAAAAGACTTCATATTTCCCTGTAAGTCAAACCCCCCTAATTAAAAATGAACATGATGAAATAGGAAGGTGGACATTCAGAAAGCCGGGGCTGCATGGTGGTGCAGCTGTTAGAGGTGTTGGTCCAGGGTTCGACTCCCAGCTGGGAACTTTTTGCACTGAGTTTGGACATTCTCCTTGTGCTTCTGTAGCTTTTCTCAGGCCACTCTGGTTTCCTCCTACAGAGGATGTTAGGTGAACTTGGTACTCTAAATTGTCCCGAGGTGTGATCGTGAACATGAGAGGTTGTTTGTCTTGACTCTGTGATGGACTGGCGATCTGTTCAGAGTTTAATCCCGCCTCTCGTTGAGTGACAAACTTACACAGGAACAGGTGTGTTTAAGACTTTTGCACAGTATTGTAACTGTGTCAACTTTGATTGTTTTTTCAGTTCAAAGTTGCTGCATATGAACTGAGGAAGAAAAGAAAAAGAGACACAATCTGAGGACAGTTTGTCCTCCAGCTGTTTCCTGATACTGTTTACAATGAAATCTGTTTTATACAAGAAAAACACACACAGTTAAAAAAACAACCCTGTGTATTTTACATGCAGGATTCATAAACTTATCATGTATTTTGCCAATCAATAAAAACACTTTCACTCTCCAAAATGCCTCTAAAAGGTGAAAGTACATATGACGTGCCACTAGGGGGCCGGAGTCTGAGCAGAAGCACCGATTGGACTGATTTATGAGACTTTTTGTCTTCATGTCTGACTGTTTTTATTCGTCTCTTCTCCTTAGTTTCATATATGTTATAACAAAACTGTGAAATGTAAAATGATTATTTATTCAGCTTGTTTGAGATTCTAAATTACCAGGTGAGCTGACTCTAAAACCCAGAAAGAAGTGATGCAGATAAAAATGGATCTGAATACAAACAACAAAAAGTCTTATAGTAAATGTGCATGTGGATAAAATAATGGTGTGCAGTAAAATATGTTGCTCTCTGCATAAAGAGCCAAACAGGGTGATGCTTTGTTCAGCTGATGATACAAACCTTGTATTTGTTTTATTTGTTTTATTAACGCAGATCAAAAGCTCCTCTTTCATCCTTTTGGTCTGGATTTCTGTCTGCATCCTGTTTACTTTTCTTTTTAAAATGTCTTTAGATTGTCACACATGTGACACATGTATTGAATCCATGTTCCCCAACCCTTCAGCCTGAACGGCCCCACGCCGCTGTTAACCATTGTTCCACCCGCCCTTGCTCTTGACTCAGTATGACCCTCTGCTCTGCGCCTGGCAGCGTCACTCCCTAATGTCGGGGACATAGTTTGTGGCAATGAGTCCATCGCCACCTCGAGCTCTACTGTCCTTTGTCAGCCGGACTGTGAGTGTCCTTGTTCTCGCAGATGGCGGCGCTGGCGCGGCACGCTTCCTCTGTAAATGATGAAAGAGGGTGGGAGAGTCGGCTGAAAGCGCAGGCCTTGTTTGCTGACCGCACTGGACGGCGAGCTGATCGTAAGGCGCCTTTCTCTCCTGACAGTAACTTCTATGATCTGTTAGATAAAAAAGATGAAAGAATGTGTTTGATGTCTAGATTTGAATAAAAACCCTGATGTTAATCATTTCACAGCGTTCGTACTGATGATAACAAATCTCTTTGTGTGAGTCTGAGTGTGTGTCAACACATGTATTCTGTCTTTGTGTCTGTGACCTTAATTGTAAGAATGTAAAGATTTTTTTCTGGTTAGATTCAGAGGAGCGTTGGTGTCCCTGAGGCTTAACAACAAAGACAACCACAGCTCTTTAACACTGGCCTGAAATCTTTTTGACACTTTTAATCACATGTGTCTGTTTGGGCAAATAGACAAACACATGATTCAATCACATGTAAGTACCTCGATTTAGAATATTGTCTCAAAATACAGTAATAAGAAACAAAATGTCTGAAATCATCAGAACTCTCTTGAGATCGTCTCAGTTAACTTGATCTGTTGTTTTCGGTGTGTGAGACTCTTTATATGAGTGTGAATGAAAAGATCTGTTTCTATGCGTGATCAACATCTGGAAGGATTTTTTTCTGTATTTTAAGGAGCCTTACAGCAGAACTGAAAGTTGAAATGAACAACCGAAGCTCAGATGTTCTGGTTGTTGTCTAAAAAGCAGCTTCAAGGTGTTTAACTTGTAATAGTCTGGTTGTGGTGATACTGAGTTTCTGTGTAGCAAAATCATATTTTTAACTCTAAATGAGAGATTTCTAAAGCTGAAGCCATGTCCATCTTCAGCAGTCTGGTCTAATAGTTACTGAAGTTTGATTTATTTGATCTGACGTGTTTGTTTGATCGTGTGTTTTACCTTAACTGGTTAAGACAGTCGAGATTCTTTTGTTATGTAAATTCAACATCCTATGGCCTGTTTCCTTTGAAGGATTGAAAAGGCTCAGACAGACCTAGACAGAGACTTTTTCAGGAATTCACTGTAGGTGTCACACAGACAAAGCTTGCCCCCCTCCCTTGTCAGAAAAAGAAAAAAGTACCAACTCGCTTCCACACCATATGGAGAATTGCCCCAATTTCTTTTGCTTTATATCAAATGCAGTTCTTTTCAAGTCAAACCTTTTGTAGCATATACCACATGCGATTTAAGCTCTTGTGCAGCGATGCAAAACTTTGTGACTTTTTGATTTCACCGTGAGTTCTGTCTGACAAGTTTCTGTCGCTCACTCTTTTCCCTTTTTCTCTCCTCGCCACAAAGAAGATTTTCTGTTCCATCGATTGATTAGCATACATCAAGCCCTGTCGTTACGCCGAAGCTTCATTTGAATCTTCTGTACTTTCCCCGTGTCTTTCAACCAGCAGCTGTCAGCCACATCAACACCACCGTGCTCCGCACCAGACAAAGTTAAATTGAAGCACACTCTAACACTATATATAGATAAAATGTCACTTCTATCAAGAGACACGGCACCTTCGAAGTCGTCAATACAGAGCGCTTCATCACGGGCAAAATAACTTTGAAATTGGAGAAAAGAGAGTAGATGAAACAATTATTCTTTTCTTCCCACTTTGTGCTTGAAAGAGGGAAGAAACGAGATTGTTTCTAAAGTGGGTAAAAGCGTTTAAGGGGCTTGTTTTTTGATCTGTCTGTCCATCATGGAAAACGAAAAGCACCTCCTGACGCTTCTGATCGTTAGGTGTCCTCAAAGTGTCTCAAAGTCTCTTTGTTATTGCTGAGTGAGTCGATTAAAGGGAGGAATATCATTTATTCATTTTGCTATTGAGCAAAAGAAAAGATTCAAGAGCTTACCGTTCATTTTTGTCAAACTCTTGAAGTGGGGTGATGAAGTCAGCTTTCTTTTGAGAGACAAGTGGAGTCGAGGTAAAAAGTTGTCGAGTGAAAAGTTTCTACTCCACAAATTTTAAAAGGCTTCCGTGATCTTTTTTTTTTTGACAAAGTAAATGTTGTTCAAACTTTATAAAACTTTCCTTTTAACACTGAAAGATGAGAGCTGTGAGAAGAGAAATTTGTGTGGATAATACACAAACATACACAGTACTTATCAACCTTCCTGCTGTCACTCACACACAGAATCATCCATAAGGAGATTTAAGTATATGTTCATTTGTATATGTCAAGCTGATTTTAGGGTCCCACAATCAGCAGTCTCCATATGTGGATAGTTCTTCTTTTACCATGCGGACAATGTCAGATTCATCTTCACTCCATTTTCAAAACATGCTATCAGATTCTTTAACATCCTTCTCAGATTGGAAGTCCGTTTCCATTCCCGTTGTTTCAGGTCGTTCTTTGTTTAGTCTTTTTTTTTTTTTTCCAAATGCTCAATCCTGTTGCGAGGTTTCTCTTAGAAGTTGAAAAGTTCTTTTCAAGCCCAAAGTTTTTGCCGTCTTCACTTTTTAAACTGGCAAGATGAATATCACTGGGACAAAGCAGAGAGAGGAAAGGCTTTTGACAAGACTTCTGAAGGCCCAGGAGCTCGTCCTGTCTTCTTCTTTTGCAGTTTCTCCCGTTACCGGCTGCTAAAAAGGCTCCAAATCAAATGCAAACTAAGAAGTCGGTCTTTTAAGAAACATCAGTGAGACCCTTGTGGAGAAGCTGCTCGGTTTTTCACAACTTTTGAAAAATGAGAAATTGGTGCATTCTCTTTTCTGTTATCTGAGCTGCTGACAGTAAGTTCATGTTCTGTATGTGCAGAAAGGCAGCGCCATAAAAACATGAGCCACAGCAAAGTGTTGAGCTGTGTTGCCCCGGGT
This sequence comes from Pachypanchax playfairii, assembly GCA_006937955.1. Lineage (NCBI taxonomy): Eukaryota > Metazoa > Chordata > Actinopteri > Cyprinodontiformes > Aplocheilidae > Pachypanchax > Pachypanchax playfairii. Next base: position 2,306,025 of record SSNP01000038.1, on the reverse strand, counting down.
GTTGTTACTCGCAGTGCTTCATCTTACACAGAGTATGAATTATATGTTTTAGATGTAAGTAGTGCTTATATGTATATACGAAGCAAATCTTTCTCATTCATATCAATTCCTGTTGGACGGGAGAGGAATGAGAAAAGGATTGAAGTGCATGAAACAACATAAATACCAGATGGTTTATTTTCGTTTTAGACAGCCATGAGTTGCTTTTTGTAGCTTGTTCTTTCTGGTCAATTTGTGTTGGATATTTGAAGTCTAAACAGTCAATGTTTTCTATTCACCAAGGCTGGAGAGGGGCTGTGGTTTAACACTTTGAAGAATCACTTAGAGGGACAGCATCGTGGGCCAGCCTCAAGTAATCCTGAAATAGCTGAAACTAGACCTCTGTGCAAATAATCTCCTCAGGCCTCCATAAACCGTCATGTTTATGCATTGTAAATTGTGAAAAAGAAAGCCTTAACATTGTGTGGCATGTGTATTTCAAGGCTTTGAACATTGGATGGTATCCGAATTTCACCCACACAACCACAGGCTTTTGCTTTTTTTGCCTCTTGACTGAAATATGGTTCACATTCCAAAGGGACAGAAAAATCCACCTTTTTGAAGCTGTTTAAAGAATCTGTCCAAAGGGTCAAAAAACTTCCACTGATGTCTTACTGACCATGCATTTTTGAAATTACACGACAAGCTTTGAAAGGTTTGTCAAAATGCATTAAATTCAAACAGAAGATAAAATAAGAATCCTCCAGTTCAACTAAAACTGGACTTACAAGCAGATCTGCTTAGACAAACACAGGGAGACATATTAAGATGTTGCATCAACCTCTCTCTTCCATCTTAAAAGAAGTTTAAAGGAAAGCAGGATTGGGTTGTCACACTGGTTACCTTGTTCCTTCACTGTAAGTTGAAACACGCCTACTCCTTTGATGTGGTGTTTTAAAGCGCTTCCTTCAACCTGTTTACCCACTGAGCATACAAAGACCAGTAATTCACCTAATGATGTCACTGCACACAAACTCACATTCATTCATACACACTCATTTATAAGTTATGTCACATGCTCAGCTCGTTATGTGAGGGAGGGTAGTGCTGTTAGCCTCCATCTAAAGTTATGTAACTATGAGGCCACCAATTTTTGATGCCACACAAGTGGGTGGCACGAAGACACGTGAGCACTGTTAACAGACAGCAAGTAGGTCATGTGGTTGATTCCCAGCTGAGACCTTTCCGTGTGGAGTGTCCGTGGTCATTCTAAGGCTGTATTCACACCTGATAGTTCGGTGGATTCGGTTTGATTTGGGACCAAAAATGCAACATTGTTTTTGTTTTTAGTTGATGCAGTTTGGATTCACACTGCACTTTATGAACCGAACCAAACAACCTTTGGAGCATTTTACACCCCCGCCTGTGGTGGCGCTGTAGAGTTTCTGCACTACTTGTTACTGCATTACCTGGCGCTGCCGCGTGAGAGTGAAACATAAACAAACATGGACTAGCAGCAGATTCTGGTGGTTTTGGGATCTTTTGTGTTTGGTGAATGTACCAGATCAATATTCTGCAGCACTGGACTCAGAATGAGCAGATAACGAGACAGAGGACTAGACGAGGCGGCTGGACAATATAGTCCACTTCCTGCATTTGGTGCGGTCCCAGTGCAGTTGCGTTTACACATGCAATGGAACCGTACCAGAGTTTTTTTCAATCAAACCGAGTCCCACGTTTTTAGGCGGACTAGAGTTCGATTGTTTGGTCCAAATCCGAGTTCGGTTGCCCCTTCACACCTCCCCAAACGTACTGGACTTTCTGTGCAAACAAACTAGTGTTTAATTCAAGCGGATTAAACAGGGCTGGTGTAAATGCACCTTAAAATGATTTTAGGTGTGTGTGGTTGCACATTTAGGGGTTGGTCCAATGATGGACTGGCAACCTCTCTGTGATGTACCCTGCTGTGGCCTGCTGACTGCTGGAGATGGGAACCAGCTCCTTGCTACACTGAACAGGATTCTCCTGATCAACAGAGACCACCGCATCATGTCATCTGCACTAATACTTTATAACATGTTGGAAACGGCAAAGATCCATGGGAGATCTTCCCTTTCTACACTGATCTCTTCATCATGCCAGTTGTATCCTTCTTAACTGTTCACTATCTAGTGCAGTGGTGGGTAAACTATAGCCCACAAGCCACATCTGGCCTGCCGAAGATTGATACAGAATTTCTCAAATCAGATCATATCATTATTTTGACTGTATTCATTCTCGTCCTGTAAGGCCTCGGCATTCCACCAGGTGGCACATTACGCGCACACATTGACTTGACTTTTGCTAGCCTGGGCTATTCTCTATTATTACGCTGTTGAACCCATCTGCAACAATGAGTGGTCTGAAGAAGCGAAGAGTCAACAGTGAGTTCCGAGTGTTTAATATGGAATGGACGACTAAAGACTTTTTCACTGAAGTCCAGTCAAAGGCTGTGTGTCTTATTAGCTAAGAAACCACTGCGTTTTTAAAGGAACACAACATCAGCCATCACTTTTCCACCAAGCATGCTAATTATGATAACAACCTGTCAACGCAACCGCTTGGAGGTTAGCAGCTAGTTTAGGATCTTAACAAAACATCTGTATCCGACAAACTGCCATCCAAGAATCAAGCATGAAGGCAAGATGTGCTGGCATTCTAATTAACAAAGACCAGCAAGCCTTTCTCCAAATGGGGAGTTTCTCAAAGAGTGCGTGGGGAAAGGACTTGTATGAAATGGTTTATACTTGTATAGAGCCTTTCAAGTCACAAGACACAAAGCTCTTCACACTACAGTATGTCACACACATGATGTAGCCACAGCTGCCCTGGGACACACTGACAGAGGTGAGGCTGCCAGGCGCCACCGGACCCTCCAACCACCAACAGCCAAGAAGGGTGAAGGACACAACAGCAAAGCAATCTTTTGCCGGAGGATGTAGGACTTGAACCCTCTGGTTCTACCTCCTAAGATACTGCCGCCCCAATGACAGTGTGTCAGGAGTAATCAAGAGGCACAAGATACCTCGGAGTACACTCGCCAACATTATCAGGGATGGATCGCCAAATCTGTCTGGAAAAAACATCTGGTTGCTCAAAAGAATCCAGGAGGAGGTGAAAGACAGCAGCCCTGAGCTGGAGGTCATTTTCTTACTCTGCATAATCCACCAGGAAGAACTGTGCAAATCCGTATTGCAGCTTGATCATGTAGTGAAGCACCAACAGGACGTCCCACATCACACCAGTTTTAAAGACTCCTCACCGGCTCTCTGTTGTGCACCGTGTCCAATTTAAAATGTTGGTGCTGACTTTTTGAGTCCTTCATGATCAGGCTCCATCTTACATCACTGATTCACGCCCTACAGCTCATCACGAAGCTTGAGGTCATCTGAACAAAACCTGCTGATGGTTCCATGAACTTGTTTTAAAACTCGGGGAGACCGATGACTGAAAGCCAGCGCGCCCCACCTCTGGAATCAGACCCTTCAGATCTGTGCTCTCTGGACTCGGTGGATACTTTCACAAAGGATCTAAACACACATTAGTTTCAGCAGTTCCAACCGGATACCCTGCTGTGTTTGGCTGCCTTCATTCTGTTTATTTTGATTGTTTGTTCTTTTTATTTTACCAGTGTGTGTCTTCTGTCTGTAAAAAGGGCTACAAATAAAGCTTATTTACACTTCATTCAAATGAGGGAACTTCAGCACTGACAGTTTATTAAGTTCCTTGAAGAATCTGACACTGATCACCAAGACTTGATGTATCACTCCAATATCCTCTGGTTAAGTTTGGGGAAAGTATGTCGATGGGTGTGGGAGCTGAAACAGGAGATTATCTCATTTTTGGAGCTTCTTCAGAAAGCTGACGATTTTCCCGAGCTGAGTGACACAGATTGGTTTTGTGATTTATTTTTTGCTGTGGACGTACTGACACACATGAATGAGCTGAATGTGAAGCTACAAGGGAAAAACCAGTTTGTGCCTTCAAAACCAAGCTTTATTCACAAGGCACATGACAAACAAGTCATTCGCTCATTTCCCCACACTGGCTACGCTAAAAGACGCCCTTCGACATGTGAAATAATACAGGAAATCACTGGACGACCCGCGTGAAGAATTCTGCCATCAGTTCTCTGATTTTGGAAAAATTGACAAGTCCCTTCAGCTGATATCATGTCCCTTCACACAAGACCCTGAAATTGCACCACAGGATTTGCAGTTGGAACTGATTGATCTCCAGTTGGACACTGTTTTATAAGAAACATGTCATTGTCTTAAACTGGATGAGGTTTATGCTTTATTAAGTGCAGTCAGATTGCTGAAGATCCAGGAGACGGCACAGACATTGCTGGTGCTGTTTGGATCTATGGATGTGTGTGAATAGGTATTTAGTGTGATCCCAGCTCAGTGATGAACACCTCAGATCTGTTCTGAGAATTACCACAACAAATCTAACACCAAACTTTGATGGACTGGCAAAAAAAAGCTGACAAATAACCAGGAACCTGAATGTTTAAGGCTTTTTAGCCTTATTTTACAAGTACTTTAAAACTAGTTCTAAACTCCACAAAGAGTCGAGGTAATGATGATAAAATCAGTATGATGTGAGTTAGTTTGTGTGAACAGTCACATTCTGGTAACCTGAATAACATTCAACTCTTTCATTAAAGAAAAACTTTGACTTTTAATGTTACACTTCTTTTGCTTTAATCTTTCCTCCTGAGTGAACGCAAACACGCACGTGTGTGTGTGTGTGTGTGTGTGTGTGCACATCATACACTCCAAAGAATGTTTTACATTAAAGGCCACACACGTTTGAGGGAAATCCTCTCTTTTACAAAGCAGAGGTGATTTATATCAGGCAGAAAAACCTGTAGAGCGACATTTTGGATCTTTGCAGCTTGGATCGAGCTCTGAAAGGAAATATGATAAGTTTTGTCTGTGGAATGTCTCAGTAAGAATGTGCAAAGATTTTGAACTTTCACCTCATCTGTGTAGCAGCTGAAGTCTTAGTCTGAGACATTCCTGTTCATTTGGCAACATGCAGTGAGTATTGACACTCAGATGTGCGTTATACCACAGATTATCCCACAGCTGTGAAAAGAAATAGCTCTTAGAGGATAAAAACATTTTTGATTAGTAGTTTTTGTTGTTTAACACCATTTGTGTTTCTTGCAGGAACTCGTGGCTCATGGAGAAGCAGTCAGGAGAAGCGGGTTAAAGTGCTGCAATAGGTACGTGTTTTTCTTCAAAATACATTAAGGGGATTTTAATACAATATCCTGTAGCCCAACATGACTTTTGGAGTAAATTAGCCATGAAAATCAATTTGAATGGAGACATATCGAGTGTTTATACCTGCTTGCTCCTGTTGAAGAGGGCTGGGGGGGGGGCGGTGAGTACAGGACTATTAACCACATGTGCAAAGGTGAACTGCAGCTCTCGTTAACACATCTGTGTTTGTCCCGCCCTTTTATCCCAAAATCTGTCATGAAATGAGGAACTGGTCGACTATGTCAAAAAATGTATCTTCCTGTTTTTGTTCATAAGAGAACTGGTCCCCTGTTTGTGCACAAAATGTTTTTAATTTGGGTTTTGATGAGTAATTAATGTTGACTTCATCACCAACTTTTGACCCGGGGAGATTACTTCAGAGTGTTGGACTTTCTAAGTTTGAAAACATATTTGTTGTGGTGCTGCTGAGGCTAAAAAGGGCAAAAATTCCAGCAACTGCAGCCAAAAAGTTATCAAACTTCACAGAAATAATAGGCAGAACAATAAATTAGCCACTAACATACACGTTAAATGTATTTAGTGATGGAGTATGTGCAGGGCTCCTGATTAAAAGGGCTTGACACACTCACACCCCGTTAGTCCCCAGAGCTCCAGCTGCCCAGAGCTCTAAAGTCACGTTGTCTCAGTGTGATTGAAGGTCCAGCTGGTGGACCAGCCCTTTTGATCCCTTTCCCTTTTATGAGAAAGACAAACAGCTCCTCGTCATCACCCACACTGGACTGATTGATACACACCCGCACACACACTTGTGCACACATTCACATGGTGATCACAGAGAGGCACATGTGCGCACACACATTTTCTTAATGAATGCCCTCTCCCCCGCTGTAATCACTCTGCTAATGACCCACTTGAACTCTGAATGAAACCCAGAGGGTGAGAACAAAAGGCGGAGGGAAGGTGGCTGCAGCTGAAAATATTCAGCGTGTAAATGCAGCTTGCTGAATCTTCATCCTGTTGACTCCACACTCAAATCTATGTATTTATAGATGTTGGTGGGTAAATGTTGCTTGTTTTTATCTTCAGGAAACTAAATCAAGAATTAAATAAAATTTACAAATAAGATTATATCTGGTACAAAATCCCAAAATCCGAGTTTAAACCATGAACTGAGCTGTAACACGTTGATGATTGTTAGTTCTTTGCAGTCTTACTTCTACATTTTAAATGAAGTATCATAAAGCTTGTTTGAATGATTAGGTACTTCTGGGATTATTGTGCAAAAGTACACAAGTTTTTAGTATCACTCATTAAGTTGATATGTCCACAACACTTTTATTACCTGTTCCATTTATGGCCCATCACATGGGACATGTGCTGTAAATGCTCATGAATCACAGCAGTCGAGTCCTGCCATGCTCATTTCTTTGTTGCAATTTATTCACAGTCTCTTGTGTCATAATTTGTTCACAACTAACCTTCATTTTATTCTAAACTTGGTCACCAACTCCTCCCAAAGTGACTCATTTTTGTTCATTTAAAAAATCCTTGTGTAAAAAGAGAAATGTGTGTTTAACTTAAATCTTTACTCACTATCTTTTTCCAGTTACAGTTTTAATCTTTATGTTAAACGTGCACTGGTGCAGTAAACTAAGAGGATCCTCTAAATGTGTGACCAAACACCAGCCGAGCAACACGAAACCCTGATGAATCCAGTTTGGTCTTCATCCCACTCTGGAATATATTCTACATGTTCTGTTTTATTGTCTCTTATTACGTTGTTGTTTTCTTGTTTTTATTGAAGGTGACCTTGAGTTTCTGAAAGGAGCCAATAAACTGAATGTATAATTATTATTAACAATCTCAAATCAAACTTTATTTATAAAACACTTTCCATTCATCAAAGCAACACAAAAGCTTTTACATGATAAAAACAATAAAAACCAGTGATCACACACACACACACACACACGTGTGTTTTGGTATCCTTATGGGGACCGTCCATTGACTTCCATTGATTTTAGTAACTAGATTTATACCTAACCCAAACCCTTTTCCTAACCTTAACCATTACTGATCTATAACTAACCCTAAGACTAACTAAAACTCTATTCACACCATACCTATAAACCTAACCCCTAAACCTAAAAAGGGGATTCCCCCCCATGGGGACCAGGCTTCGGTCCCCACAAGAACCCTCGGACCCCAGAAAGATAGTAAAAGTCAGGAAACTGGTCCCCAGGAGGTCAGAAATACAAACACACACACACACACACACACACACACACATCCCTTATATACACACAAATAGCTTGTTCTTTTGATACTGAATGAATGAGCAAACAAATAAATAAATAATCATGCTGAGTGATTCAACAAACTTTAAAAACAGTTACACACATATTTTCCAGGCAGAATCAACCCAGACGTTACCTGATGTAAGAATTCAGGCTCTTTGTTGTACACAGCAGATATAAAGTTGGTCCCTTGATCTGTCGGTATGAACTCTGGTAACTTCATCTCTGTTATGAGGGTTTTAGTTTTAGCTTCCTAACAAAGGAAACCTGCAGACTGTGTTGAATCTATTAACACAGTTTTCCATCCTGAGCAGCAAGAACTGATGACTCCCTTTAACAGCAGCATAACTAAAGGGATGGATCAGGATAACTCAAGCTAACCCTGACTGACAAACAGAAATGTCAGTGTGCTACAACATGCTGCATTTAAGTCAAGGGCCTGACATGTTTAATCTTCCAGTTCCTATCTGACCTGAAAGCAGTTTTACTGTGCATGTATATCTTCTTTGGCCTTCCTTCAGCACGCCAGGAGCCACCCCAGGCTACCAGAATAAAAACATGGTGCTAGTCTCACCAGCACCTGCCAGTTAGCTCAGCTAGGAGAAGCCAAACACCATCTCATGTGGCAACACATGCAAAAACTATAGTGAGCTCACTTATCCCAATCCAAACAATCAGCTTCTAAATCTTAGTTTAATAAAAATGTCTCTTGTTCTGCTCGGCTGTTTGAAAAACAAAAAGGATTTTACGAAGTACCACAAGGTTCTGCTGGAGCTGCAGGGCGCAGAAAGAGAGCGACCTGCTCAACCCACAACCACGCACAGGTGTGGGTCAATCAGCTGATCAAGCTGAGGCTAGACCCATCACACATTCAGGATGCAGCACAGCATTTAACAAGTACAAAAAACACAGTTAAAAAATGAAGATTTGCGTGTGATGAGACGTATAGGAAAAGTTTTTCGAAGGTCAAAATAATTATGATCTATTTACATCTCTGCAGTTGAAAAGAGGACGTGACACGCCTGCCTTTATTTTTTGGTGGATGTTTTTTGGCCCTTTGGGGACAGGGTGATGCATCTCAATCTGTGATCCCTGCAGGAAGTAAATAACATAAAATCCACTGAACATAACAATTTAAGAAGAAATATTAATTTTATTCAAAGAACTAAAGAAGACGAAATCTTTCAAGTTTTCACTACAGCAACAAACTTCCATCTTATTTGGTTCATTCAACCAAAGTGTTAAATTAACTTTATAGGAGACGTTTCAGACTGAAACAGAATAAACTTTTACTAGAAAAAGCTTTTCGTCCTCATAAAATACTGTTTATATTTCACATGGACTGAATGAATCAGAGAACACACTGAGTCACACTGTGATTTGTAAACTGATATCCAAGCTGCATGTTTGAAGTGAGGTTTTCTGGTGACAGCCCTTTCAGAGTGATTCCCCTCACCTCTCTCCCCCTTTGGCAAATGGAAGGAACAAAAGATGGGACAACAGTAATAAAGACAGAAGGGGGAGAAGAGAATGTGCAGCCGGATCTACACTTGCTGGGTGTCTGCAGCCCCACCGGCCCTTTCAGGGTCATCTTTACAAAAAACTCAAACATACAAAGCAAAAATATTGCAGCAGGATAAAAAAGCAAATGATTTTTTTTTTTTAATTTAAAGGGAAAAACATAAAAAGGCACGTAGAACACTAAAAATTCTACATCATGAAATGATATTCTAAAAGTAGAGCATTATCAATTACATTGAAAAAAATCAGAATGATTTTATTTACTTATTTGAAAAAGACAAAAGGGAAGAGGGACTAAAAACTTTTGGACCAAGCTACCAACCCAGAACCACATCCTATGAGTACTTTATACAGACCAGTAAGTTTTATTTTTTAAACCATTTGATGATTTTTCTTCAGGTCTCTGTCCACGGAGAGCCTGCAGGGCTGTGGCTTGTCCAGATGATCCCAAGTACAGTCCTGTAGTTCCACTGTTCACTTTGTTACTGTCAGATGTAGATTTTTACCTGCAGCATCAAGGCTTGTTCAGCATCATTCAGACCCACAGATCCAGATTTTATTTTATTTTTTTTTAAATCTTGTTTACTTTTCAAATGGTATCTGAAGAAACTTTCTTTGATTTGTAATTTGACATTTTACCTGGCAGCACACTGATGTGACACTTCATATCATCCTCTTGCTTTACTGTGTTAGCAAGATTTGTGTGATGAAAAATGTCTCAGTTCACATATTTGACTCAACCCCCCACCGAGTCCACCGAGTTGATTGACCTCTGATTGGACCTTGATGCTGTCAGTTTTAACGTTTTTTCAAAAGTTCTAACCATTTTTGACATCTTTGATTAGTTTCGGCAATTAAAAGGGCTCAGATTGTTTCAGTTGGTTGCATTTATCAGTCAGCTGCAGCCCGCGATAAGCAGCGGCTTACAATCAGCTGCAGCCTGCGATCGGCTTACGATCAGCTGCAGCCTGCGATCGGCTTACGATCAGCTGCAGCCTGCAGCCCGCGATCAGCAGCGGCTTACGATCAGCTGCAGCCCGCGATCAGCAGCGGCTTACGATCAGCTTCAGCCTGGCTTACGATCAGCTGCAGGCTGTGGTCCGCTGCAATCAGCTGCAGCCTGTGGTCCGCTTCAGTCAGCTGCAGTCCGCGATCAGTTGCGGCTTACGATCAGCTGCAGCCTGCGATGAGCTACAGCCTGCGGTCCGCTGCAGTCAGCTGCAGTCCGCAATCAGTTGCAGCTTATGATCAGCTACAGCGTGCATTCCGCTGCAGTCAGCTGCAGCCTGCGGTCCGCTGCAGCCTGCGGTCCGCTGCAGCCTGCGGTCCACTGCAGTCAGCTGCAGCCTGCGGTCCGCTGCAACCTGCGGTGCGCTGCAGTCAGCTGCTGCTTACAATCAGCTGCAGCCTGCGGTCCACTGCAGTCAGCTGCAGCCTGCGGTCCACTGCAGTCAGCTGCAGCCTGCGATCAGCTGCAGCTTGCGGTCCGCTGCAGTCAGCTGCAGCTTACAGTCAGCTCCTGTAGCAGTGTGTTGTCAAGCTCCTTCATCAATTAGACCTTGTATGAAAAACACCAGAGGGAGGCAAAGGTCAAAGAAGAGCAGCTAATCATCAAGTTTG
>SSNP01000038.1:2217626-2295312 GCA_006937955.1 Pachypanchax playfairii | reverse complement strand
AAGTACAGTCCTGTAGTTCCACTGTTCACTTTGTTACTGTCAGATGTAGATTTTTACCTGCAGCATCAAGGCTTGTTCAGCATCATTCAGACCCACAGATCCAGATTTTATTTTATTTTTTTTTTAAATCTTGTTTACTTTTCAAATGGTATCTGAAGAAACTTTCTTTGATTTGTAATTTGACATTTTACCTGGCAGCACACTGATGTGACACTTCATATCATCCTCTTGCTTTACTGTGTTAGCAAGATTTGTGTGATGAAAAATGTCTCAGTTCACATATTTGACTCAACCCCCCACCGAGTCCACCGAGTTGATTGACCTCTGATTGGACCTTGATGCTGTCAGTTTTAACGTTTTTTCAAAAGTTCTAACCATTTTTGACATCTTTGATTAGTTTCGGCAATTAAAAGGGCTCAGATTGTTTCAGTTGGTTGCATTTATCAGTCAGCTGCAGCCCGCGATAAGCAGCGGCTTACAATCAGCTGCAGCCTGTGATCGGCTTACGATCAGCTGCAGCCTGCAGCCCGCGATCAGCAGCGGCTTATGATCAGCTGCAGCCCGCGATCAGCAGCGGCTTACGATCAGCTTCAGCCTGGCTTACGATCAGCTGCAGGCTGTGGTCCGCTGCAATCAGCTGCAGCCTGTGGTCCGCTTCAGTCAGCTGCAGTCCGCGATCAGTTGCGGCTTACGATCAGCTGCAGTCCGCAATCAGCTGCAGCTTATGATCAGCTACAGCGTGCATTCCGCTGCAGTCAGCTGCAGCCTGCGGTCCGCTGCAACCTGCGGTCCGCTGCAGTCAGCTGCTGCTTACAATCAGCTGCAGCCTGCGGTCCACTGCAGTCAGCTGCAGCCTGCGGTCCACTGCAGTCAGCTGCAGCCTGCGATCAGCTGCAGCTTGCGGTCCGCTGCAGTCAGCTGCAGCTTACAGTCAGCTTCTGTAGCAGTGTGTTGTCAAGCTCCTTCATCAATTAGACCTTGTATGAAAAACACCAGAGGGAGGCAAAGGTCAAAGAAGAGCAGCTAATCATCAAGTTTGCCATAAGCTGCATTGCCACTTTAAAACAAACCCCTCGACAAGCTGGAGAAGAGTTTTACATTTTTCACATTTCACAGTTTTATCTGTGAAGGAGGAAAATGGGGAAGTGAAGGTTAGATTGAAGAGGAAGGGTAATTTTTTATTTATTTTCCAGCCATCACATTGTCTTCAGGTGTGTGTGTGTGTGTGTGTGTGTGTGTGTGGGTTTGTATTTCTGACCTCCTGGGGACCCGTTTCCTGACTTTTACTATCTTTCTGGGGTCCGAGGGTTCTTGTGGGGACCGAAGCCTGGTCCCCATGAGGGGGACTCCCCTTTTTAGGGTTAGGGGTTAGGTTTATAGGTATGGTGTGAATAGAGTTTTAGTTAGTCTTAGGGTTAGTTATAGATCAGTAATGGTTAAGGTTAGGAAAAGGGTTTGGGTTAGGTATAAATCTAGTTACTAAAATCAATGGAAGTCAATGGACGGTCCCCATAAGGATAACAAAACACACTTGTGTGTGTGTGTGTGTGTGTGGGTTTGTATTTCTGACCTCCTGGGGACCCGTTTCCTGACTTTTACTATCTTTCTGGGGTCCGAGGGTTCTTGTGGGGACCGAAGCCTGGTCCCCATGAGGGGGACTCCCCTTTTTAGGGTTAGGGGTTAGGTTTATAGGTATGGTGTGAATAGAGTTTTAGTTAGTCTTAGGGTTAGTTATAGATCAGTAATGGTTAAGGTTAGGAAAAGGGTTTGGGTTAGGTATAAATCTAGTTACTAAAATCAATGGAAGTCAATGGACGGTCCCCATAAGAATAACAAAACACACTTGTGTGTGTGTGTGTGTGTCTTGGACTGAATGTTTCTTTTGAGAGTCTGTAGTTTAGGAGGAATAACAGTCATCCAACAGTCAAAGTGTCATTGGGCAAGCTATTAAACCCCATGTAACTCCCATTTTAAAAATCTGTGTGTGTGTGGATGTAATATGTAGTGTAAAAGCATTTTAAGGGGTCATTAGGGGCAAATATTAAAGGATTTATTTTACACCAACAACTTTGGTGACACAACTTTTCTTAAAATTAACTTCAACATCAAACAAACCTTGTGTTGAGGTTCATATTTCTTTTCAATGATGCTCTTTATCTTGTATTTTTAGGAACATGTTTGACCAATCTAAAAATCATTGTATTTAAAACATATAAGACATAGTCTTTCTGTAGTGTACTCTGTTTTTGACCCTTTTCTCCCCTTTTCTCTGTCTGTACTTTCACTTCACATCTCTCGTCTCTTGCTCGGCACCTTTTCCCATCTTTTCTTTTTTTTTTCTCTGTGGGAAAGTTTTCTCTTTCGGTTGTCAGAGCAGTCAGTGAGGTGCAAAGCAGCAGAGCTTTGATGTTGTTCTTCTTTGCCTATCTGCTGTGCAATGTGTTTTGAAACTCACCCTCCCTCTGCACACCTGCTGAGTAGCTGCACGACACTGGGAAACATCCCACAATCGGGTCAAAACACTTTTATCTTAGTTTTAGTTATGGATTTGGAAACACTTTCAGGATTAAATGAACAAAACGGAGCTGGTCGGTGCTGAGGACCTGTAGGATTGTTTTTTCCTCTTCATCTAGGACTTCCTTTACTCGCAGTGGGTGGGTTGAGCTCATCGTTTGGTAAAAATATCATTACCCTGAAGAACAAAAAACTGAAAGATAAAAAAATATAACTTTTTTTAAACCAAACATGTTGTTTTTCGCCTCTCATTTTGTTTATACATAGATGACTCATCGTGGTTTGTGACTAGAAATGATTGAATGCAACAAATGAGACTTTTGGGTGGTTTTGCCCTCTAACTTCACTTTGTGATTTCATCTGAGATACTTTTGGAGGCTTGAGTGTGAGGCACAGCCCAAAGAGATGACTCACACCGAAACCATGAAAGTCTGCTAATTATTAGTTAACTTCCTCACAGAATGCGAGCAGTGATGTTGTTGTTTGGTTCTTTGCCTCTACTGCACAGACTGAGTAAAACAGAAAAACAAGATGCATACCTGCCCAAGCAGGAATCCTTTGTAGCTCAGGTTTGTTAGAAAAAAGGAGAAGGTGGATGTTTAATATAGGCAACTGTGTGAATCCACCATATTTAAAGCTATCATCATGAAAGCTGTTGATCTTTGAATTAGTTGATGTTGATATGTAGAATGTGAATTTGTATTGATTTTTGACCATGTATAAATGGACGATGCATCTTTGTCCTCTTGTTTAAAAGTAAAGCAAATATATTATATTTACAGGAAGTGTCCTGCTGTATCTTTAGAACCAGAGCCTGCACATTACAGGTAGCAGAAAGCCCCGCCTACTCACCTTCACAAAATCAGTGTTTTTTAAAGAGGCCCTTCCATTAAAAACAGTTTTTCTGAGGTTTTTGTTGAATATTTTAGCTCCACAGGTGTTCTTACCTTCTTAGTGGGTGAAAACAGGTCAACAACTTCTCTTTCAGTTTTTATCTCTCAAACTACGCAGGTGGTGATAAAACCCGAGTTCTCCCGAGCCTGAACGGCCTGTATCTGTTTCATCACAACTCCTTTGTTTGTTAGTATTAATCAGCTCCCGCAGTTGAAACCACGCCTAGCATGCTGCTGGCTAAAAGCTGTTAGCATAAGACGTAGCAAACAGGAAGACACGACGTCTGACGTTGCCATGCACAGTGGGGCAGGAAACAGTATACCTTGCTCTCATAGGCTAGTTTGTTAGCCAATCAGAGTCCAGCAAATCCATATAATGAATGAGCTGCTGCTCGAGGCCTGACGGAACCACCCGAATTTTAATGCAGACAGATTTAAAGGTCTGTTAATCAGTGTTTCCTGTCGTTTTTTAGATATAAAATGTTTCATGTTTCTGGTTAATACCACAAGAAATAACCACAAAGTCCTGAAATTTGAATGTTGAATGTTTGAATTTGCGTGCTCATCTTGTTTCAGCTTCAACTTCCATGCCATGTGTGTCTAGTTAGTATATGTTCGAATGTATTTGACAATGAAGTATTTAAAAAGCACAGAAAACTGCATTTCCCTCGTCTTCTCTGTAAAAACATTTTTCATCCAGCTACAGAAAGAATAGATCTCATTAAAACTACCTGCTAATCAGATGATTTGATCTGTGTTTATAATTTTGATTTTGCTGCCTAAAATCAGAGCCTCTCTTTTCTTGTGAGATTTGAAATATTTTGGTCAGTTTTCGTGTTTCTATGACTTGAAATCACTGATTGTGTGTGACTGTTGTTTTGTCCTGTCAAACATCAGGATGAAGCTTAGTACCTGCGAGGGCTGAGTGAGGATAAAAACAAGTTTTGAAATGATAACAAAAGCCAATCTTTTCCACAGAGGACGGGATAGTTGGTTTATCCCTCACACGGAGTCAGTTGTTTGATTCAGGCCCCATAATCTGACACTGTTTTGACTCAACCACGTGTCACTCACGTCTTCCATTCTGAGCAAGTTAGAACTGGCTGGTTGTGAATAAACTGATTTTACAGAGGTTGCCTGTACCAGTTGTTTGTTAGACAATTAATTACTGTCACCGCTCTGCTTTGTGTTGTAACAGTTGTGTCGTAACGATCCAAACAGTCGAGTTTTGTATCATTCAGCCATTGTTTATCAGAACATAGCTACATTTATTATCCAGCTGAGCTGCTTTTATTTACTGTTATTTTGAACTTCTGTTGGTAGATAAGAAGTTAAGTCCTAAAAGAACCACACACCTCTTCACTGTGTTACCTGGTTTATCTAAACCTCTAATATGCAGGGACAAAATGTAACTTTCTACCAGTTTAGAGCAGAGAAATGCTTTAGTTTAGTTTGTCATAGCTGTTTTCAACCCAGCAGAGGAGGAACAAGAGTTGAACGCAACAATTCAGTCTGAAGAACTGGTGACAATAAATGTTATTCTACTGGAATAAACCTTTCTGCAAAGTTCCCATTTATCCTGGTGCTTTAGTCTCACTGAGCTCTTCAGTTCACCTCTAAAGCTCTACAACACATTGGCTCTGAGAAATACCACTACATGGCTGAAATAGGTTCTACTTTTCTCTGCTTTTTGGAGTTTATGTTTCATCTGCAGTTATTGTATCTTTTAATCTTGTTCAATCAAAGACGCTTTGAGAAAAAAAAAATGCCAACTTGTTCAACTTCCACGGTTACAGAATTTGGAGTATTCACAAACAGCTGAAATGACAAAACACCAGGCGCTGTTACACGTTTGCAAGGCTAAAGGGCGAATATGAATTCCCCTAAACTGTCTTCAATGTTTCCTCCATTAGTCATATGATCCATTAGAGACTTGATAAGGAGATTTACATAACTTTGTCAGTTTGTCTTTTTAAGGTTATCCTGGTTAAACCCCACCTGAGGAACGCTGGAGTGTTCTAATTAACAAGAGATGAGTTACTAATTTAAAATGTTTAAGAAATTTGAGAAAAGCAGGTTTTTGATCTAATAATCATAATTCTAATTTCCATAACAACTTAGTAATGATCCGAATTCAGGGTAGATTTAATAAGTTTTTGAATGATCCAAGTCCGGAATGGAAATTAAAAATGAGAATATTAAACTCATTAAAAATCCATGAGATTTTTGAAAACTGACCGACATGAACTGAAAGTCAGACCTAGTCTGTTTTGCTTACAGTCATTAACCCCGGGCTCACACTGCATCCAGATCCGGTCCGGTGTGGCCCCCGCAGGTATTCCGTTAGATTAATATCCCTTTTGAAGGCTCACAGTAGCTCCGCGCAGTGCGGGTCCGGTTACGGGGGCCGTACGGCACAATGAAAAGAATCCGCAAGGTTCTATTTTTTCCGGACGCCGGAGAGGATCCGCGTCAAGTTTGATGAAATCTGACGAGCTATACAGGAAGTGTGGCTTAAATATCCGGTGTTTTTTCAAAATAAACGAGTGTACAAACAATTGTAACTTGACTCTTCTTTTTAGACAGCACACGCGCTAATAGGAAATGTAAACATTACATCACACCCGGTGACACAGGGTCCCGAAAGCCTGCAGCACAACACCTTTTCACACAATTGCTAAATAATGGACGTGTTCTCGCGTGAAGTCCCGACAAAACGATAACCCACGTGAACTTCTGTTCTCGCGGGTGCCATTTCCGCACCCAGCACCGGAGCTGGCCGCACTCCTTATCTGGAGCAGATGCGAGTGGTAGCTTGCGGAAAAACCGCACCAAAGCCGTTCCGTAGGCAGTGTGAGCCCGGCGTAAATATGCTGTAATTTTAATTATTTATTGGATTTTGAATTGTGGAAACTATCAGAATATCAAGTGTCTCTGACTTCGGACTGTTTGAAAACTGAACACTGTCTTTGTTCCCGTGTTAAAAGTTCACCTACAACTGTCTCCATATTACATATTACCAACTCTTCACCTTAAAGGTAGTAAAGAGGATTTTGTAGCAAATTTAGACGTCAAATTTACTTTAAAAACATTTTATCAACTTGTAGCGGTCTTGTACTTCCGGTTTCCAAAAGAAAATGTTACAAATGTTATACCCTGACGGTCAGACTCGCCCCATCTCTTAGTATTTTTAAGATCCGTTTAAAGACTTACTTTTATTCTCAGGCTTTTAACTCTGTTGGGGCAGTCTAACCCCTTGCTGACCTTATTTTATTGTTTTTATGTTTGTTTTTATAGTATGTTTATTTTTATCTCTGTATTTGTTGTTTTTATTTGTGTACAGCACTTTGGTCTGCGTCACTGCAGTTTTTAAATGTGCTTTATAAATAAATTGATGATAATGATGATGATAATGATGATAATATAAATCATAGACCCGGTGGGGCTTGAAATAAAGTAGCCAATAGATAATTAACCCGTTTCGTTATCTTTTGGCTACAACGCATGTGCACTACTCAAAAAACAACTAACAGCTGTAGAGCTTCTCATTCAAAATCCTCTAAACCACGTCTATTCCAAACACTGCTATGTTCACCTTTTTAACTCTGACAACCTGTGATTCCTTCGTGCACTTGAGTCAGAGAACGTTACATCATAAATCCAGTTCTGTTATCAGGATTTGGTCAGAAACTTTAAGCAGAACAGGAAAGAAAAAATGACTTAGAATAGTGGAAGGAAGCAGGTGAGGGGCGAGGTCAGGACAGACAGGTAAGTTACTCACCACCAATCACAAAATCCAGTTTCCAAATTCAATAAGTGTAAGTCAAAAACAGGTCACACACTATGATATAAACTCTAACAGCTGGATTACTGTTACACAAAGACAAACAGACAATCTGGCAACAAGGAGAGGTTGAGTTCAGCTAAACGCAGGTGAGCAGCATGAGACTTGATTATCAGACACAGGTGAACAGTGAGGTGTTAAAACGCGAGCTAGATAACGTAAATATGACCTGATCAGATGAGAATCATCACTAATATACAATCTACAATATTAGATTTTTCAATAGATTCAGAGTAGCGTGTTATTTTGTGCAGATTGTGTTTTTATAGCGACGCTAACAGAAAGAAGACAGACACATAAACTCTGTCTGTCTGACAAACATTTACTCACATTAGATAAAGTTTTAGTTCGACCGAAAAGGATTAGACGAAGCATCACAGGCATTGTTTCTACGCATTATTAAACTTTTAAGCCACCGAAAAACAGGATTGTAAGAAAAAAGAGGGAGAGAGTGGGACGAGAGAAGAATTATTCATCCTCACACGTTCACACATTCACACACCCGCTGCTGCTTCAGCAAATCCCTCACTTAAGTTTCACAAATGAGCATTAGATTTGTTTATTTGTCATTCTGTTGACAACCTCACCTGATTATTATCCCTGATGATTTATTGGGACTTTTTCTGAAGTTGAAATTAAACTTTGTTTTTTTTTTCTTCAGATTGGGTCTTTAAGAAGGAATGCTCTTAACAAGCCATAACAAGCGGATGAATGGCTGGCTTCTCAAACTTTAAGGGTGTTATGCACCATGTCCAACTTCAAAGCCCGTCTTAACTCCACACTTTAATTGTATCTTCTTCAAGCCTGTCTGCCTGACTGCCATCTGATTCTGCTGACAACTGCACTCCTTTCTCTTTTTTATGCTCATCCCTCTATCTCCTCAGTCCTCCTTCTCTGTCTTTCTCCATCTGTCATGGCAGATACACCCCTCCTCCTTCTCTCTTTAGCTCTTCTAAAGTCACTCTGCTACAAGTGTCAACTCAGGCACGAGCTCTAAATTACTTTTTTTCTGGGGGAGTGTTGACATCTGAAAAAAGACTGATGCTGTTTACCACTCTCTTCCTCCCTCCCTCCTTCCTCTCTCTGTTTATTGCGCCTTTTTCTGCCGTTTTTTTCTCTGAGCCTACAAACAGACATTCACGCTTCTCTCTCCATATGGGCTTTAATTTGCCATTGTCCCCCAAGATATTCCTCGCTCAGGCTTGAGATAAAGGGATAATCACTTCAAAGGGAAGCTGGGGGGGAGACTGCCCCCTCCCTCTCAGCTGAAAGGAGAAGTGGACAATACGCTAATTGAGAGAGGGAACTGATCACAGGGTCTGTTCAAAGGGAAGCCTGGCCACGCCTCCCTCCGACGCACTTAATTTTATTAGTGTTTATGGTGATGCTTTAGTCAAAATTATCACTCAAACCCACCACATCCTTTCAACTTCCAAATTTGGGGTTATTTACGATTATCCTCTGTTTCTCTGTGGTATTTTAGAACAAGTATGGGATTTGCGAAGAGGAAAGTGATCAAATAAGCTGTATAGAATTTATTGTCCACAATGTGGGAACATGAGCAGTGATGCAAAACCAGAGATTTATGTGAAAAAGCAACAACAACAAAAAATGAATTCAGACTTTATTTTTGACCGATCCGACTAATGATGCACCAAGGACTTACTGTTTTATTGTAACGTAGCAAAAAAAGAAAACAGCAAAGAGTTTAAAAGTCATTCCTTCCATTCCAGTGTCATAATTTATGTCCTCTATCTATTTTTGTGTTTCCTGTTGACACCTCAGCTGACAGAAATTAAATGAATACTTGAACTGTCCCTGAAAAGCAAGCTCTAATTAAAGATGAGTGCCATTTTCAATCTGTGGCGACACACCAGATGCCTCTAATTTTCTCCCAAACCATAAGCTCTCAATTAGCCTCCAGGTCACCCTGTTTTATTGGGGCTTCATGACTCTCTCGGTCTGTATTGTGCTTTTAAAGCTTTTGGGTCTCCGTGTGAAATGGTCAGGGCCCCGACAAAGGGGTCACAGCAGGGTCAACTTCAAAAAGACGACTTCTTGTGGCTACTTTACAGCACCTTCTCTCTTTTGTCACTGGCAAACACAAGACTGGGCTCTCGGGGTCAACAGGTGTGGTCTTGAGGGTTTAGCTTCTGATAATTGTCAAATATTCAATTAAATTAGCTGTATTTTATCTTTTGAGTTGGAGAAATCTGATTTTAAAATCACTTCCTGGACTTTAGATGGCGTTAAAAGAACACTAAGCAAATCTTCTTGCTTGTCTGCAAAAGTTTTTAGCGCTGATATGAGCAGCCTAATTTAATTTGAGTCAGAATATCATCCTATATGTGAAATATCTCCCTTCTGAGATTGTCCTGCAACCCAGATATTATATTTTATGACTAGTTTTTATCTCAGTTCTCTTTTCAAAGCGTACTTTAAAGAAGATAACACTGCAATGACATGTTTTGTAACTTTATTTGGGCATTGCTGATCAGCAGAATACCCCTTTAACGTTGCACTGCCACACCATTGACATAAATGGGAGTTGTAACTCTCTTTTTGCAGACAGACACCTCTCTGAGTGAAGCATTGGAAGCTTTTTGTGAACTATACTGGATGGTTCAGTTTGTGGCAGTAACGTTTGTCTTGTGGTACATTCCAATATAAACATTGACGATGAATGAGCTTTTTATTTTTGGCACCGCTGCACATTCGCAAACAAGAGACAAAGAAAGAGACACTGTACTGTTTGCTGCTTTGCCATTTTCTGATTACACCTTACAGGAATGCTGTTGCTGTACAAATAAAACACGAGGCCTGACATCACCCATATGAGTGCATATGTTAAAGTAACTTAGCAGCAAGTGTGTCTGTAAAGTAGTAATAAAATTTGGCTTTTAAAGGTTTCCAATTAGTATAGTTAGCCAGCGATCAACAGCCTTAAACACTTAGCCAAGAAGTGGAAATGAATAGATACAAGCTGCAGCCCACATGGGAGTTGCTACACATTATGCTTATTTTTCTATTTCTTTATAACTAGACATGAATTAATCACCACTTAGTGACCTCAGAGAAGTTGGATTTCATTAGCTGTCTTGTCCTGTACCATCATGAGAGTTTTGTGAATTTGAATCCACTGACTTATATAATTATATTCTCCTTTAAAGTTGATTTTCAACATCAAAGGGACAATATAGTCTTTGAAGTACCATGGGATTGGATCACTGTCTAACCCACTCTTTAAGATTCTGTCACAATGACATTAGGGAAGTCATGTGAATTAAAAGACTAGAGAACAGCTCTTTGCCTTTGCTCTGTGTCCAATTTCAATCAAAATGTCATGCTGTGCCATTTTCCCTGAATGTGGAACTAGCAAGTGTGTTACACTCACATCTTTCTGGCTAAAATCCTGTGACTAATATGTAAATTATTTGACAGTTACACTCCATGGGGCTATCATGTAATGCTTATAACTTAAAGAATATGTTTTCAAATCAGTGTGCATATTGTCTAAAATGTTGTTTAAACATTCTCACTCTTCATCTGCTGTTTGAGGCGAATATTAAAAGAAAACTCACTAAAACAGAAATTATTTGGTAAAAAGATAAATAGCAGAGTTTTGTTGTTAAATGACTTGGCTTCCTCTCAGTTACAAAGAGATAAACTCTCCTGTCACTCGGGGAGGTCACAGGCAACAAAAGTATTGCCTTTGTTTGCTTTGTGTTTGTGTTGAAACGTTGTGTTGTAACAGACGGACAGTGAGAATAATAGCACTGGCGCGGTAGATCACTAACTTCTGACGCTTCAAAGCCTCGGGGAGTTGGCTCAAGATTGCTTGTCTTTGATAAGGTCCTGGCAAACTACTAAATCCTGTCCTGTGTAGAAAAAATGTAAAAAGTTTAGAAAACCCATATAAGCGTTAAATCTATAAACTTTACTCACGTAGATTTATAGGATCAAATATTTGTTATTACAGTTCACAACCATGTAGAGACGTCTCTTTCGATTTGTTGCCTTTTATTGTTGTTTTATTTTGTTAGTGGTTGAAAACACGAGACGCCATGTTTTTTATGTATCTTCCGGGACCTGGCGAGCGGTTCTTTACTTTGAAGTCCACAGTTAAACCTTTAGCCCAGTTGGTGTAGTAACAGCCGGGAGCATTTCAACTGCCTGCCATGACTTCTTGAAACTCTACCTGCCGAGAGAAGTCAAAAGAGAAAAAAAAAAAGATTCGCTCTCTTCTTTTTTTTTGTAACTGTATAAAAATTGTCCACAATGTGGGGGACAGGACAGGGAGCGCAGCCAAGGCTGTTGTAGAGACACAGCCTGTATTGGACTCCTTCACTTTCACGTTTTCTAATCAGAGAAGCTACATGGATGGTAAGTTGTAGGAAAGCTGTTCCACAGGCCCCCTCTCTTGGCTGCTTTGATGTGTTGCTGCTGAGCTTTGAAGTTGAGAAATGCGGGCTGTGTTTCTTGTTTGTGGGCGAGAAATACGGTTTGATAGATAAGAAGCTTATGTGTGTGTGTGTGTGTGTGTGTGTACGTATGTGTGTGTGTGCGTATAAAAGAGAGAGAGGGAGCGCGCATGAATGTATGAATGTGTAGCCCAGATAAAAACCAAAAATTTGTCGGGTGGTGCTTCTGGCTGGGTAAAAGTGTGATGTATTCTTCGGTACCCTCCCCCCTCCCGCTCCTTTAGATTTTGACACCTCCTGTAATCTACATAGGCACTGAGCCTGCCTCCTCTGAGGTCAGTTGTTGAATGGGACAGAGTACATTAAACTACTGCGCCTGTTGTGCAGCGGATAACGCGCATGTTGCGCGGCACAACCTCCTAATAGTCCTTCTCTGAGTTGGGTTGTGTTGGACTCGGAGACTTTTGGACTGAACTGAAAATGGAGTAACAGTTTTTATCAATGGGATCTGCTCTGCGATGGTACGTGGTTTTACGCTCATTTATTTAATGTGATTTGTGATTTTCACGTGTTCTTTGGTGAATTTTATAATCCCTGACTGTTAAGACTTTGTAACGTCCATTTCCATGTTTCTTTGTAGTTTCCGCTTCTTGTAACAGTCTAACTCGCTGTTTCCGACTCTAATCGATCGTGGCAGTTTACGCTTTTGCTTCAGATCTGCTCTTTGGAAGATTCAGACACGTCACCAGACAGTATCTTTAAAACGTGTTGTAATCACATCATTTAACTAATATTAATCCGGTACATTAACGGTGATCGGCTGCCTTCTCCCGCGGGGCTTTTTAACAGCGGTGAAAATCACTGGCTGTTGTGCGTTAGTGGGATGGTGAGGACAAGTGCGGGCTGCAAGTGGAAGAAGTGTGTGTATAAATGCGTGTGCGTGGGGTGCAGACGTAGTTTACGTTCGTTCGAAGCAGATTTGGAATTAATTGGAGTTGAAGCCAGTGACACGGACTCGTTAGGAAAACATGTGTAAGCCACAGTCGCGACTATAGGATTCTTTAGGAGTGAGACTGGGAGCTGATTATTCTTGTAAAATGTTTTGATGTGGCAGATCAATGCACGTAGAGAATGTGGGCTGCAGTTGATCTCTCATTTAGGTTATAAATAGATAAATGAAACGAATAAAAGCCTTTCATTTTTCCTTTCTTTGTGAACCTGGCATGGTTTTTTATTTTTTTCTAAAAAGGACTGTTTACTTGATGTCTTTCTTTGAAGTTCAGCAGGATCTGGCTTTGATTAGATCAATACTTTGTGTTTCAGAGTGAAGAGGAGCTGAGAAGCTCCCCCGCTGCTTTTAGAGAGTGAGGAGGATTTGGCTGGAGCTCAGCGGAGGCACGACGGCACTCTCACACGGTAACCAGAGCTGGAGCCATGAGCAGGGCGCTTACGGAGCACATCAGCAGTAGCTTCCGAGAAGATGCTCCTCGTCCTCCGGTACCGGGGGAGGAGGGAGAGGCGTCATGCTACAACCCCGGCAGATCTGGCAAAATGAGAGCCCCAAACAAGGTTAAAGAAATCCCCGCCGCTGCGCCTCTCGGCTCCACTCCGCGAAGGAACGAGGATGGACTCGGGGAGCCAGAGGGCAGCGCGTCCCCGGACTCGCCCCTAGTCCGCTGGACTAAGTCCCTGCATTTTCTGTTGGGCGATCAAGACGGTGCTCATCTCTTCAGGACCTTTTTGGAGCGGGAGAATTGCGTTGACACTTTGGACTTTTGGTTCGCCTGTAACGGCTTCAGGCAAATGGACTTAAAGGATACCAAAACGTTGCGAGTTGCCAAAGTTATTTTCAAGCGGTACATTGAGAACAACAGCATAGTCGCCAAGCAGCTGAAACCGGCCACTAAGACCTTCATACGGGATAGTATTAAGAAGCAACAAATAGACTCGGACATGTTTGACCAAGCAAAGACGGAGATTCAGTCCCAGATGGAAGAGAATGCGTACCAGATGTTTTTGACCTCTGACATATACCTCGAATATGTGCGCACCGGCTGCGAGAATGCCGCCTACATGAACCACAGCGGTCTTGGCAGCCTTAAACTGATGTGCGGATACCTTCCTCCTCTCATGGAAGAAGAGGAATGGAGTTGTAATGACCTGAAGGCAAAAGCTTTAGGGTCTGTGGTCGGACTGTCTGCGAAAAACCTGAGGGCTACTGCTACTATCCGGACAGCAGCTGAAGTGCTGGAGAAGAGCTGCAGGTAAGAGCAGCGCACACCTCAATGCTGCCGCCTTATCACATCTTACAACTGGTAATTTATTGGACATGTTGTCATAATCATCACTCCCTCATTAAAGTGGCTGAGAATGAGTCAGTTATTTCACTAATGTCTGAGGGAGAGAGAGTTAAAGCCACATGATCAAAGGGTCTCAGAGGAACATGCCTGTATATTTGTGCCCTCCTGCCTTGCAGTTAGTCAAGAGGTTGGAGGGGTGGAGAGGCGGGGTGGGTACAAAACATCAATGCATCTGAGCCTTCCTTTTAAGTAAATGGTGTCTTGCAGGCAGCCCTCTGCTGGCTTGCTCAAGTTTCCTGTGCTTTGAAACCCTTCCTCCGGTTCAGGAATGAATTCCGACACCAAACCTCATGACTGTTACAGCCACATCAAGAAGTGTGCTGCTGTTGGGAAGTTGGGCTGCTTTTTCCCTTTATTTTGCCTTTTAGCTTTTACAGATATTGTTTACTGTCACAAAATCGCTTTAATCCACGTAAATGCTAACACACATTAAAAAAGTATGCTGTCAAATTCCAAGCAGAGATATTGTTCTTTTGGTCCGAGATGAAAGCAGAACTGTTTGTGGAATTTATCTTAACAAGTCATCCCACACGTTCAGAGGATGAAATCTTTTCAGACCAGGAACAGTTTCAGATACTGGATTGTGTGCATGAACCTGCATCAAATGAACACTTTTGTTCTCTTATCAAATTGCATGTGAGACTTAGAGGTTTGATTAAGATCCTGATACTTTTATTCAGTCAGAAAAGTGTAAGTTACTTTTTAGAAATGTGATGATTTTCTCCTGTGTGTTTTTTTTTTATTAAAGTACATCCCAAATTAAGTGTAATACTAGTTTAATCCAATTTAAATGTGATGTAAACTCGGTTTAAACACTCTCTTGTGATCTTTGAACCTTCATGTGAGCAGATGTTACAGTCCAGGAAGTGGCCATGTTGAGTCAAGAACCAATAGGCAGCGGGTTTGATGACATGTGGGCATATTACGTTCTTGGTGTGATCGCCTGCATTCTTTTTTTTTTTTCTAAAAGAGTAGCATGAGGGAGAGACCCCTTCTTTCTCTGTTCCCTCACCCACGCTCTCCCCCTTTCCCAATACCCCTCACCATCTCTGTGGGTCAACCAATTTCCATCTCAAACATGTGGAACTAATTTTGCCACTGCACAGATTTTGTCTCTCCCCCCCCCCCCCCCCCCCCCCCCCGCTTTCTGAGAGACCTCCAATACTCCAACTCCAAAGTGGTTGAAAAACACAACAACAAAACATCCTCAGCTCTGTTCCGCAGCTTCGACCACAGATCCTGCTCCGCTATAGATTGTGTGCGTCAGTGTTTTCCCTTCTCTTTCTTCTCTGTCCTCTGCTTTTATCTCCTCAATGCAAGAGAAAAATCTGTCTGACAGAGACTAAGCATGCTTTGGTGGGAGACAGAGACAAGAGGAGGGAAGGAGAGAAAAACAGGAAGGAGGGGAGGGGGGGGAGATCATGAAAGAAAGAAAAGATGGAGAAAGAACGAGGGGGTGCGGAGATCCCAGCTGTGCTAAATACCTGACTCTTTGCGTGGACCCTCCAAAGGTCAGATTTGTGCTTGGGGCCTACGGCTTTAGTCATGCTGGGGTTCTCCTCAGCACTCCCGGCTGAAGGCATTCTCATAAAGAAAGGGGCCCTCCTTCCCCCTTTCCCTCTCTCCTTCTCACTCACTCTCTAAAGCTCAAGTTCCCCCTTCCTCTCCTTCCCTCCCTCTTCCTCATCCACCCCTTCAACTCCTGGAACAGGAATGCAACACAGCAGGAGAGAGCAAAAAGACAGAGAGACTTTAGAAAAGAAACCAAGGGAGAGTTGGTGAGGGAGGGGCCCCAGACTGACTGATAGTAAGGAGAGATGGAAGCAGGAGAGCTTGGAGGAGAAAACTCTTAAGGAAGGAGAAAGTGGAAAAGATCAAGAGTCTGGTTCAAATAAAAACACTGAAGAGAGAGCAGAAGAGATGCTCTGGGTCTGTGTAGAAAACAGAACACGGTTTTCACACACCTCAGGCCCCAAAAGTCTCACAAAGTTACTTTTGATAACATAGATAAAATAAACTTGCTTTTATACCAAACCAAGTGTCACGTCTCCCCACAGAAACATCACTTTAAAACTTGGTTAATCTTTTCCTGCTTCTTTCACAGGTCTCACCGCCGAGGAGACCCGACCAGCCCGTACTTTGTCAACTCTGGCTACGTTTTTGCCCCCGCCACTAGTGCCAATGACAGTGAGATCTCTAGCGATGCCACGACAGACGACTCCATGTCGATGACGGACAGCAGTGTGTGAGTGTCTCTGATTTTTACTGAAGGATTGGTCTGATTGGTCTGCTTCTTTAGGCATCAGGTGCCTTTGGAGATGAAGCAACTTTTAAAAGTTTTAGTTCCGTGAAACTCACTGCAGTCGGAGCTCTGGTTTTATTATTTCCATCCTATCTGAGCGAGCCTGGGCCAGATTTCAGTCAACACCTTTCCAGGAAAAAGTCTCGGGGTGTAAAGAAAAATATTTGGCCTTGTAACTCAACAGGCTCAGCTTTTCTTGGGGCCAGGGAACTGCACTGTTGAGGAATAATGGCATGTAATGTATTTTAATTATCCTCTGTGATTGACTCCAGGTAATTCTGTTAATGTGTAGTTGTAGCTGCAGCAGCCTCCAGGGAGATAACTCTGGGAAAGTCATTACGTTTGAAGACCTTTTGAAGTTTATTCTGATGTGTTGCAGGCTGGAGAGGAGAGAAAAAACAAGGACGTCTTGATGTGGGTGGGGGCGTTGCCTCATTTTTCCTCATAGTTGATATGTATCCATCCCACCCACCCTTCTGCCACAACACTTTTTCTTTTGGTATTATCTAATCGCCTTTTCCCTTTGAAGAACTGGAAGAGTGGGGTGGGGGAGGGAAATGGCCGTTCGGGCCTCAAGACAAACTCACTGAAAAATGCTGGCACTAAATGAAAGAAGGCTTACTCACACGGTGGGTCGGTTTTCTGCCACTGGCCTCTGCGGCATGCTGAGATCATGTGTCCGTGAGGGTTTCACAGGGGTTACTCATTTCTACATCCCAGGACAAAACATAAGGACCCCCCCCCCCAACAACAGCCATGCTAAGTTACCTCCACTCCTAAAGCTTTCTGCAGCTTCTTTCCTCCATCTTCTAGAGCTGTAAGCAGGAGTTGTGAGACTCCAAGTGCAAGGGAGTGAAAAAATAATGTGCACGGAGTATAAAGGGCTTAACTGAATCGCTTTCAGCTTATTGTTAGGTGAGGGGAGCTTAGTGGGATAAGAGGGTGGCTGGCTGCTTTGAAAATGACTTGCACTACTGAATAGGAGATCCCCATAAAGTATGGGACCATGAAACCATGAAAGCGTTCACGGCTGTTTTCCCCAACTCGGACAAAGCACCTAGCCATCAAGTCACATGGTCCTGAACGGATCGTAAACTTTGAGGTTCTTGTTAGAACACAAGTTCCTCTGGACTGTCAGAGTTTTACGTTTAGAGATTTTTCCATGTTTTTTGTCAGTTCCTGTCGAGATGATCGTTTGTATTCTCGGGAGGGCGGTTGGTGAAGCATTGATTTTGGTTGTAGCCTCCTCTTACAAGAATCTTTCTGCAACACTGACGATACTACAGCATGATTTTGTACTGGCTGTTTTACTGACATGTGACTGGGTGAAGCTGCTCTGATGTAACAAATGCACTAATTGCTGAACAGCATCATCTGTCAAAGTCAAATTCTTTATCTCAACAAGGTCTTTGACACCGAGAGAGTTTTGTCCTTGTCTTCAGCTCTCATCTCTTCCTAACTTCATACCCCCTCATTTGAGGGTACAATTTGATTAGTGTGTCCTTTTATAGTGGTTAAAAGACAGACAGAAAATTTGAATCTTATTTCCAAGATAAAGAACAAGAAAAGACGGGTTTTAAGGAAGGGGAGCTGTAAGAAGGGGTGGTGTGGGGGGGGTTTCTCTTTTTGCTTATATCTTATTTATGGATTTACTTGGACGCTGGGGAATGCTGCTGCACCAACTTCAAACATTACCTTATCTTACAAACCAGCCTTTTGATGTTGCTGAGATCAGAGGCTCGCTGCAGAGCGCTTGCCAAACGAAGATGGCAGTGGGTGCATATGTGTATGAGTGTGAGATTTCAAAGAGGCAGCAGAAAAAGTAGCGTTTGGGCTAGGTCAGACACTTCTGAGCGGCCAAAACGGCCACGATAATTGGCCGAGCTTAAGTGGCAACTGACTGGAGAAGCTAACAGACAGAATGAAAAATGGGGGACGTGATTCCCAGAATTAATGTCTAATTGTCCCGAGACTTTTTGTGTTTCTCCATATGTTTCTATTTTTATTTTAAAGTCAGAAGGAATTGAGCACCATTAGCTAGCTCGCTGAAGACTTTTGTTGGTATGTTGTATCTCTAACAAGCGAATAAAGTTTGTGTTGGTTCGTTCTCTTTTTAAATAAATAATTGCACTGAGCGTTGACGAAACAGATTATTCTTTCTGGAGAAGGGCAGTGATGTTTTACATTGTCCTGATACATTCTGATTTAGTTAGCATTCCATTTGCTTTAGTGGTAATGTGTCTAGTAACTGATTAACAGTGTTGAGTTAGTCTGTCAAGTGGTTATTGTCTCATCAGATATTAGCAGAAACAGTCATTCTTGCGTGTTATGCTAAAAGAAATGGTTTTGATCCGTTTTATTTACAGTTTATTAAATAGAAATGTTTGATTTTCTTTACAGGGATGGAATCCCTCCATACAAGCTGGGTACTAAGAAGCAGCTCCAGCGAGAGATGCATCGAAGTGTTAAGATCAACGGACAAGTCACACTACCCCACTTTCCTGTGAGTCCTGCTTCCTTATGCTCTACTTCATGCATTTAAAAACATATTTTCATTTGGCAGCATCCTGCTTTCACACACTGACAAACAATCTGGTCCTGGTTTGCTTTTATTTGTTTACATATTTTCAGAAATCATTGGGTCAAGAAACAAAATAATAATTCTTCTTTTTTTATTTGCTTAAGCTAAATAACAGCAGGATTTGCATCCTGCAGTTAATTCAAGGTTCCCCTCTCTCCTCATTACAGACTCGTTCTATATATCTGTTAATATAAATGTGTGTTAATCATCTTTCTTTTAACTGCGTGGCAGGATTGTTGTGTTAGATTATAGAACAGTGATGTCTCCAGCATCACTAGCTGGTTCAGTCAGTATTTGGGTCAAAAAGGTTATGTTCTTTGGTTTGAGAATATTTTTGGCCCGTTGAAGTAGTTAAAAGAACTGGGTCAAAACAGGTTGGCACAGGTTGGGAAGCAAGAAAATAAACATGAAATTTCTTTCATCTTCATATCCAAACACAGGTATGTGTTTGTGGAGAGGTTGTGTGTTTGTGCATGCAGTTTCCCCGGTTTGCTCTTTTCTCTGTTTTTTTTTTTTTTTTCTGTCTATCTCTTTCTCTTTTCCTTTCCCACTTGCACTCCTTTAATGTCTCCCTCCTGATTTGGAGATGGCTCTGTCTCCCATGATGCACCAGCCCCAGGCAGCGGGGGCCCCGTGCAGGGCTGGCGCTCCTTTGCCAGCAGCTCCGCTTGCCTTTCTTCTTCTTCCCTTTATCGTGTCTACAAAGAGATGAGAGGAACAACAACAAAAAAAAGAGTCAAAATCAAGAAAGCCAGTGTGCCAAATAACAAAAAAGTAAGAAAGGGAGAAAGAGAAGTCAGCGCATATAGTTAAAGAAAAAGGAGGATAATGTGACTAGAGTACCTCTGAGCTGCCCTGCATGCTGCCTGGAAATAAATTACTACTTCCCTTCAGATCTTCCCAGTATTTGACTCCTCTATCTTCTCCCTCCCTCTTTCCTTTTCTTTCTTTGTCTCTCTGTCGTCATTGCCACTTCACTAACACACATCTCAATCTCCTTCTTCTTCTCTTTTCATGCTGTTAATTTTGTCACCCTCTTCCCCCCCCCCCACTCTTCCTTCTCCGTCGATATCTGGCTTTTATTCGGAGATTTAAAGCTGCATGTCCCTCCCACCCCTAGTGTGCGTTTGATGTTTGACAAGGGCTCTTTGAAGTGTGCTAACTTCAGAAGCTGCCTTGCTGATGGCTTGGTCGGGCTACAGAGGGTGCAGGCAGGGGGCCTCCCCTCCGAGCGAGACCAACTGCTACCCCACCATTGCTACCCCCTTCTCTTCCCCTTGCCCGGCAGCTTGGCGCTGCCAAGGGCACTGGGCATGAGAAGATCTTTGGAGGGATGGGCGGCGAGGAAAGTTCAGGTTAGCTTGAGGGCAAGGGCATGTGGATAAGGCCTTTTTGGAATAGTGGCAGGCTTTTTGGAACGAAACAGGATAAGGACAAGGGCAATGGATTAATGCACCATATTGCCTCCATTAGAAGCACCGAGTAGCTACAGTTGCACACAAATCAAAGTAACCTCCCAACTGCATTGTTTACCCTGCAGAGGACACACCGACTGCCTAAGGAGATGACCCCAGTTGAACCCTCAGCCTTTGCTGCCCAGCTTATTGCCAAACTGGAGAAGCTGAAGCGGGAACAAGATACGATGAGCTCACTGGAGGAGAGGCTGCAGCAGATCCAAGAGGTGGGGATGCTCAAAAACCTGATAGTTACTATAACAACGGCTTCCACTTGGTAATTCTAATTGGATCTGAGTTAGTTGAAGTGTTGGTTCTATAACTCACTACAAAAGACTTTACACCAGCTTTAGGATGATGAAGAACAAGGTTCATGCCAAGGGATTGGAAAGTTTGTCTGGGATTAGCTGCTTCTTCACTTCCTTTATGTCTTTTTCTATTTCAATTGGAGGAAGATCTTTCAAACTTATGTTTCTAGACATACTTTAAGTGCCTTCAAATAGCACTTAGTTACTCTCCGGTGGCACATTTGCAGAATATGTGTAGTGCCAGTTTCTTTGTAAAGCACAGGCGCATTCTGCATTATAGATGAAGTGCACCCAAAGCCTGTTAGTGAAGATAACAGTGCAGGAAAAGAAAACTCACATCAAGTTATCCAGGCGTTTGCTCTTTCTGACTTCACAGGACGGTAGATAGAAGTTTGGTGTAAGCTTTCCCTCATGTGATCGTTAACATTTTTAAACTTTAAACATTTCTTTCTGCCTGTGCAGGAAGATGAAAAGGAGGAGAGCAACAACCTCAGCAGCAGCATCTCTCTGCACCACCCTCTGCTTCCTGCTTCCAGCCAGAGTGAGGAAGACCCCCAGGCCATCTTAGACGAGCACCTTTCCCGTGTACTGAAGACACCTGGCTGCCAGTCACCAGGTGTGGTTCGACACTCCCCTCGCTCACGCTCCCCAGAACGAACAGGTGCTTTTGTGTCCACTGCACCCTTTTTTGGATCTTTTCATGGAGCCTCTAAGGTTTTGATGACGGGCAGACAGTCCACCAAGCACATCCACCACCACTACATCCACCACCACCACGCTGGGCCAAAGACCAAGGAACAGATCGAAACCGAGGCGGCTCAGCGTGTGCAGTGCCTCTGCCCTCAAGGGGGCGCCAATTATTCCAACTTCACACCTGTGTGAGTGCATCGTTTGAGCTGCGTCTTCTTACTGGATGTTTGAATCTTTTTCATGTTAAACCTGCTCTTCTCTCTGGTCCTAATCATTTCTCCTTCATCCTTCAGTCGCTACAGCACTTTGTCCAGACGACCAGTCAAGGCCTGTGACGAGGACTCGTCTTCACCATGCCTTCCCCAGGTTTCCACCGACCGCTCCCAGAATGTTTGGCAGTGGATCCTAGAGAGTGAGAGACAGGGCAAGCACAAGCCACACAGGCAAGTGTTTATCAGAAGGTGCTACATCATCTTCTCAAATATGCATCTGATGTCTCAAACTGACTTCTTTTTTTATCTTAGCAGCTCTCAAGGCCCAAAGAAGTCCAACCCATTCGACTCTAAGATTCTACCTGCACGATCCAACTCATCCTGGTGTGGAGGTGGCGTCTGCAATGGGACTCATCTGCGTGGTCACCATCCAGGTCACCCTTTCATTCAGGACCCGGCCATGCCACCTTTACCCCCACCCAACACTCTGGCACAGCTGGAGGAGGCCTGCCGCAGACTAGAAGAAGTTTCTAAGCCACCAAAGCAAAGGTAAGAACCGGAGCAGAAAACACACTGATAAATCTTTATTCAGGTCAGTATTGATGAATTCTGGATGTTTTTAATATTTAACAGACACTCAGCAGCAGTCGGCAGCCTTCAGAGGGACCGGAGCCATCCAGGTGCTGGAGTCACTGGAGGCAGCTCACAGACCAACTCTGACGAGTAGGTGTTTATTTTTCATTTGACATTAACATGTTCAGTTTCATCTTTAGGTCAGTTTTAGGTTTGTGTTTTCCCTTCAGATTTTCTTGCTTCCTTCAAAGAGGGAAGTTATGAGTCAGCTCAAACATCTTTAAAGCTGCTATACTTAATTTGCATAACAAATTAGCTTAACATGGTTTTTTTCATGCCCATTAAAAACGTTTTAACACAGCATGGAGAAAAATATGTTGTGAAGATTAAAAAAAGACAAAAAAAAAATGTAAGTGTTTCTCCCGTATTTGTCTAAAAACATCAACCAATCAAATGGTTCGGCCCAAAAGGAATGATTGGACAGTCTCTCCAGCCATAAGGACTTCTGCATTTATTTGGCTTCTGTGCTCCTAATAAACTGAGACATATTACAGCAGAACACCACTGCTGGGAGTGTTCGCCGCTCTACTATGTCACAGCAGGAGAAACAGCCGCCGGCTGGTTCCACGTCAGGTTCAGGACAAAGTAACAATTAATGTCAGTTGTTCGTCGTTATATTGTTTTCACTTACTGGTGATTCCACCATGTTACGGTACTTGAATGAACTGCGGACCAGTGTCTTGCACTCGGACGTCTTCTGGGGCTACGAGTGTTTCCAAACCTGGGGGGGCGTGGCTTAGGAATTCTACCTGACAAGAGGGGCTGAGAGTTCTGTGACTTTGTTGACAGTCTAAGCTAGGCAATTTAAAATCAGGGATATCAGCTTTAATGTTTCTTCTCTCACTATTTTAATCAACTCAGTTAAATTACACTTTAATCCAGAATCCTAATGTTCATGTCACTCTTCCATCATCATCTACAACCACACAAAGATCTCAAGTCATCACTGATCATTTAAATTCTGCCTCTTTATGTATGTTCTGACTGTGAAACCTGTTTTCTTTATTTATTTCTGTCTCTTAAATAAAAACTGTATTTCTATGTCAAACTTTAGTTAAAATATTTCAATGTGGTTGTTGTTTCGTAGGTCTAAGGAGCTGGTGGTCACTTACTTTTTTTGTGGAGAGGAAATTCCTTATCGCAGCATGATGAAGACCCATTGCCTCACCCTGGGTCACTTCAAGGAACAGCTAAGCAAGAAAGGCAACTACCGGTAAATATGCACAGATAAAACCAGTCGCACCCCGAAACCCCATGCCTGTTTCCAGAGGATGAGTGTAACAGCAGGGTGGATAATAAGTGTGTCGATGAGCAGTTGTGAGTCTGCGACGTTAAGGAGCCTTGATAGTTGAACAGAAAAACGTGACTGATCCACTGAATTTGGAGCTTATATAAAGGGGAGGAGAACGAGGATCTGGAGTGGATTTTTTCTCCCATCTGGTCCAAATATTTCGGCTAACGTTGCTCTAAGACATATGGCTGTGAAGCAGTGGTCTGTTTTATTTTGTGTCCAAAGATCTTTGGAATTCCTCCTCCACACGGTGCATCAGACACTTAAATGAAATGCTGCAAGCACCTTTTTTCTGTTAAAGGCAGCCACTTCATCAACAACACTGTGTTTTTGGGCAAAATCCTGACATTAAGACCTGCTAGTTAAAATAAAATGTAAGTGCCAATAATTTGTAATGGTCCTCTTTTAAAGCCTCGTCTTTTAAACCAACTTTCTGAGTGTGTAGCTTGTATTCTGATTCTTAAACTCTAATAATGTGCATGACGTCAACATCAGGCACATCTGTTTGTTAGGCAAGACAGAGAAGAAGGCTCTCTAACAAGCCATAGCACTCCAGCTATCTCATAACTCTACAGTGAGCTTGTGAGAATCTGGTGGGGGGTGAAGCGTCTGGCTTCAATGGCAGCAGAATGTGTGGAGTTGGTTAATTTGGACATGGCAGCAGTACAGCAGAGAACA
This sequence comes from Pachypanchax playfairii, assembly GCA_006937955.1. Classification (NCBI taxonomy): domain Eukaryota; kingdom Metazoa; phylum Chordata; class Actinopteri; order Cyprinodontiformes; family Aplocheilidae; genus Pachypanchax; species Pachypanchax playfairii. Next base: position 2,271,131 of record SSNP01000038.1, on the reverse strand, counting down.
GTACTTCTCAGCTCTGCCAGATGATATTGGTGCCAGATGTTGTGAAGAGAGAAAAATCCTGCAACAGAAAACATGTTCCATTGGAAAGACTCCTGCTGTCGATCTGTCTCCGAAACAAAGTGATGACTTTCAACTGTCTGTGAGTGAAAATGTAGAGTTTTATTATGGGAAAATATCATCCAGCCAATTAGATTGAGAAGTGTGGTGTGTGTGTGTTTAGTGAGAGTTCAGAGAGAAATAAAAGGCTTTGAATCACAAAAACTTGGACAACAGAGGAAAAGTTTAGTGAAAAGGGATTTTATTTAAACTTTTCTTTTATGTCGTGTTAATATAAACACACATTCCTCAGCTGTGATGGAACAAACCACCTCCCCATTTATTTGCCTGTGATTACAATCAACAGGGAAAAGAAGGCTGTGTGTATATTTCCGCACACCCCTCTGTACATGTGTTATTTGAATGACTCTAAGCTGAGCTCATAAAACACTCACCCCCCCCATCCTTTTTATGTTCTAAACACAGGCACACATGGACAAAATGAGGCATTTTTCCATTACAAAGCTTATCATTAAATCCCCTCCTGCTGATCTTTTTGCTGGGTTTAAAGCAGAGAGTAGAAATCATTAGGAGCTCCAGGAGACTTCCCAGTCATTGGGTCTGAGTTCGCCCTGCGAGTTATCTCTGCTGTGTGAAGGAGAGGAGTGGGCTACCAAGGTGACCTGTGACCTTCAGGAGTCTGTCTGAGGTTAAAACCAGTTCGAACTTGGCCGGCGTCCATTCTGCTGCACCCATTAGTCGAGCTGTTACCTCCTTTCTTGCCTCGGCTCTCTGCTGGTGATCGCTGAGCTGCCTGAAGTGTGTTTGAGAGGATCTTTGTTTATGTGTTGAGGCAGACTCTCGGGCACCTGAAATATCAACCTGTGTGACAGAAAGGTCCTTCATTTGACAGACAGTCCAATTAGAAGCCATGGACAGAGAGAGGGAGGGGCCACTACAGAGTGAGAGAACGAGGAGTGGGAGGTGCTCGAACAGCCTCTAATGCCGCTTTTCCACCGACAGAACACTGTACGGCTCGGTTCACTTTAGCCCCCTGCGGACCCTTTTCCACCGCCTTTCTCGGGTCTTAACCGCGTCATTCCGCGCCAACCCGGCCTCTTTTTTCATACCACCTCCTCGGTGGTCCGAAGCGGCCCAAAGCGGGCCCACACGCCCACCTGTCTACTGATTGGTCCAGTAAACTGCTACCAGTGACACGACTACCTACGTAGTGGTAGCCCCTGATTGGCTCGGCTGTGTGTGGCGTTCACGTGGTGTGATATAGAAGCGCTCCCGCAAAAGGCTTTAAAAAAACTCCCAGCAACCATATAAATATTTTATTTTAAAATACAATTAACTTTGGACAATGGCGACTTCCTCCACAAGAACCAAAAATCAAACCAACATAAATGAACCACAGACAGACTGCAAAGTATAAAAACACACGTATATCCGCCATTGTTGTTGTTGTTTCACGCGCTGTGACGTCGCGGACAAAGACTTTTGGGCGCCACTTTTCACGCCCATATCTCCACTTACGTCCGCTTTATGTTTCCACCGCCTCAAGCGAGTTGATCCGCGCTATACTGTACCGCTCTCAAGCGCGCCGTGCTGATTTGTCGGTGGAAAAGGGGCATAATTAACCCTTAAACTTTAATAAGACCTAACGGGATGGATCTGCAGTGGACGAGAAGACGAGCACTTGAGCAGGTTGTTTGTAGAGACTTGAATTATGACAGGAAGTGTTTGAACACGGAGTCCGGCGGTGTGATGTGGAGTCAGGTCCTACCTTTGAAGTGTGGCAAAGTTTGGTCCAGGATCCTTTTCTGTCAGATAGACTGTGTGTATTTGTGTTTGATATGTGTAAGTTATCATGTGTGAAATATTTCAGTTACTCTGTCAGAAAACATTTGAGCTCAATTCTCTGTTTTTTTAATCACAAACCTTCTTTTTTATTCTCAGGTACTACTTCAAGAAAGCAAGTGATGAGTTTGAGTGTGGAGCGGTCTTTGAGGAAGTGTTGGAGGATGCTACAGTGTTGCCCATGTATGAGGGCAAAATCCTGGGCAAAGTGGAGCGGATGGACTAAAGAGCTCAAGCGACCTTCCACACCCAACCAAAAGCTAAACTCTCCCGAAAACTTAAGCAACAGACTGAGTAAAACACTCTGAACTTTTTAAAATCTATTTCTTATTATTAAGCTAAACAGAGTTAATATATCCAGCACAAAAGGAGTGATTGAAGGAAGACGAGCCAATGAAGTATGCCGAATTCAGAGGAGGTGCCACCTCCTCCCTGACTCTCTCAACCAATCAGCCTTAGAAACACAAGGGAATGAAGACCAATACAAGGATTGGAGGCGAGGGGAGGGGCGTCCCCGCCTCCTCGTGAACATAACCACTGAAGATGTAAATGACTGTTGTGTTGTGATGTGACGATGGACTGAGGGTGCGTTACACGGCGCCACCCACCTGCTCTTAACATTACACTCCAACGTCGTTACAGAAACGTCCATACGTGTGCATATACATACATGCATATATGTATATATACATGTATTATATATAGATGCTTTTTGTCTTGAGTTGAAAGTTTTATTTAGTATTTATTGAAAAAGTACCTATTCCCCCCCCCCCCCCCTCCCTGAGTTTTCTGAAACCTGTGACCCGCCCCCTTCTTGTTCCCAGCCAATGGGCAAGCTGCTTTGAATGTTGGGAGAAAACTGTGTTGATACTGTTTCATGTTTGTTTGTTTTTATGTTACAATAAGGTTGTCACACTAGCCTAACTCCTCCTGTAGCCTTGTTATCACGTCTGACCCAAACTACCAGTTCTGGTGCAGGTTCTGCCCAAAGTTCTCCATTGTTCTAATGGTCAGTCCCAGTTTTATATGCTGCTGATAGTTTGTTACGTTTGTCTCACCAGGTTCTCCCAGCAATCGTTGTTTCCCTCCTTCTTCTCTTTGATGACAGAGCTCAATCTTTTTTGTTGTGCCTTTGTTGATAAACCAGGCATTGCACACGGATCGGATGTGGGGGGGGCAGATTCACACCAAACGTGGTCCTAATAATGGCAGTGTTTACAACCCACACACCAAAATAACTCACGCTAACAGGAATCAGTTGGGGAACACTAGGAGTGACTCCTTGGTGGAATCTATGTGGGTGGGGTGGGGTAGGGGACAAAAAGGTGAAGAACAAAAGCTCCAGTATCTTTTGAATGTTGTTACAGTTACACCGTATATAGCAGAACTCCTGCCTATATTGTAATTATGCATTCTGAAGTATGAATACTGACACACACAGTTTACACACGCACACACACACTCCAACACACACACGTGCGATTGCTGGTGTTTTCTGCATACAGCACCTGTGCCTACATGGATGCCATACCATGTGCTACCCTGTTTCAGGGGTTTATTATATATCCCTCAGTTTTCAGAAGGGTTTTATGTTGAAAAGATATTTTTATGCTTTTAATAATGTCCTGTAATCATGTGTTTCATTCTGTTTGGTTTTTACACCACAGCCTTTCTTTTGTTTTGGTTCATTTTATCTAAACTGTAAATTATACATTATATACAGAGTTTCATTTAAAGATTTACATGGATCTATAATTATTGTAATTATTGAGAGATGTAGCCTTTATTAAAGTTTTATATTTTTCAAATGAAACCTGACATGTCTTTATGTGTTGTGGAGATTTGATTGTGATGATTTTTCAAATTAAATGAATATTTTTTCGGTGCTTCTGAAAAAAATGAATTAACAAAGTTTCAGTGTATAATATTTGGTGTAAGAATGCACCTGTAATAGGATCTTATTTAGACCAGTACTTAGTTTAAAACACATTAAATCTTCGTCTTCTCACCTTTTCCACGTATCACATTCACTCAAGTCGATGTTCAACAGGTGGGTTTTTTATTTTCAAAGATCCACAAGAATGTGTTTTTAAAAGGAGATTTTCATTGTACTCTTTACTTGTTTATAGTTTTTTATATTTGTGAGAGCGCGAGACTCCTCGGTGTGTCATACTCTCACACAGGGTTCGGTACCTTGTGGCTCACCAGCTGATCAGTGCACGACTTCCTTCATCAACATCAACTAGATGAAGATATGTAACACCGTGGTCACATAACTGTGGATTAACAGGGATTATGTGACAGTTTGAACCAAATCTAAACTAAAATGAATCCGTCCCGCTCTTCTTACAGTCAGATTAGGCAGCAGTTTAAAAACAGGAAACTTTAAAATTAAGAATTAGGATTTATAAATCTGAAATCAACCAGAAGTTTCTGGTTTATTGGGATGAGCGTGAAAATGAATCCCTGGTCTAACTGATGTTATTAAAGATCAACGAGGACCCGTGTTACCGTCTGTACGTCCACTCACATGTTAATGACGTGCTCGGCTTCTTGTCAGAGATGGTCGTCTAATTTTATATCAGTGCTGGAAAAAAAAATCATTAAATCCGGAAATAACTGAGCTGTGAGCCTGATGCAGGCGGGGCCGACCCAAACCTACATGGGGCCCCTGCCACAACCTGTAATCTTGACTACTGTCTCGTTAATTCACACACATACAATACATTTATCTCTTTATTATAGAATCTATTGTTGTGAATATATAGTTGTAAAACTGTGTGTGAGAACGTTGTGATGGTGTTAGATGTAAATCCACAGTGAGACTGAAGGATGGAATCAGACCAGATCCCAGAAACCTGCAGAAAACTGTCTGTTAAACCAACAGCTTCTAAATAACACTGAGAATCTTTCATATCAGTGAGATTATTACTAGAGATTATATCATCTACATGTTAATGGGATTTTACCCATGTGTGGATTTTAATCCTGAATGGCAGCAAAGAAAAAATTATCCCGTTGTTTTTATTTACATGTAATATTTAGAGTGATATAGAACTGAGTGGGATGCTGAATGTGGGCGTGGCCAACTGACAATAAAATAAACCCTAAAAACAGTATATTTACTGTAACCAGGTTAACTTTACTAGTTCTGGTTTAAAAACAAAATCCAAAGTAAAAACAATTAAAATGCAACAGAAACAACCGGCTATAATAACAAATACAACAAAAACAAGAATTAAAATGTAAAAAAAGACTTTCATCAACAGTATTTTATAAATATTCACTTTATATAAAATAAATTTATATAAAAAGAACATAAAATAATTTCCATAATAAACAAATATTTCAATACAGACAAATGAACAGAGGAGCCTGGAATAAAAAAAAACCAATATTTAAGAGTTAAATATATAGTACCNTTTTTTTTTTTTTTTTTGTGAGAGATAAATTCTCAAATCGATATCATAAATCATAAATCACTCCTACATTAAGACTGAAAGTGTTCTTTAAAGAGGTGAGTCTTAAGTCTGCTCTTAAAAGTAGCTGCAGACTCTGAGGATCGGACCGAGTTTGGTAGGTCATTCCACCATCGGGGGACAACAGAGGAGAAGAGTTTGGAACATGATCTCATGCCACGTTGTGGTGGAAGCGCTAGGCGTCTTTCAGCGGCTGAGCGTAGCTGACGCGTGGGAATGTAGGTTTGGATGAAGGAGTGAAGGTAGGTAGGAGCTGTGTGTGTTAGAGTCTGGTAAGCCAGAAGCAGAGCTTTGTATTTGATGCGTGCTGCAACTGGAAGCCAGTGCAGGGAAATGAGCAGCGGAGTGACATGAGCCCTCTTGGGCTGGTTGAAGACCAAACGTGCTGCTGCGTTCTGAATCATCTGCAGAGGTTTAACCGAGGACGCCGGAAGACCGGCCAGCAATGAGTTGCAGTAGTCGATCCGGGACAAGACCAGGGCCTGGACCAGAAGCTGTGTGGTGTGGTCTGTGAGGAAGGCTCTGATTTTCCTGATGTTGTAAAGCGCGAATCGACATGAGCGAGCTACGGAGTTAACCTGCTCTTTGAAGGACAGCTGGTTGTCCAGTATGACACCAAGGTTTCTGGCGGAGGTTTTGGGGAACAGCGTGATGGAGTCAAGCTGCACGCTTATCTGAGGAGGTAAGGAGTTACTGGCAGGACAGACAATGAGGTCAGTTTTGGACAGATTAAGCTGAAGGTGGCGATCCCTCATCCACGCCGAGATATCTGAGAGGCAAGCAGATATCCGCACTGAGACGGATGTATCGTCTGGAGGGAACGAGAGGAGGAGCTGAGTGTCGTCAGCGTAGCAATGGTATGAGAAGCCATGGGAGCGAATGATCTCGCCTAATGAATTACAGTAAATACTTGTAAAAATGTGCAAAAGATTCAGTATAAATTAGAGGGGAACTCCAAAATAAACTACATTTATTCTTTAGGTGTCATGGTGTTGGAAGCTTCATCGGGTGTTTGAGGAATGTGACAGTCTCCAGTGACCCTCTGATCAGCTGATCAGTCCTTTCTGACTCAGAGAGGAAACGTTGTCCCTCAGCTGGGAGACCTGGAAGAGCTGCTGGTTGTAAACTGGACATTACTGAAGGATCAGATGAGACATGAGACCCAATCACCACAGAAGAAGAAGAAGCAAATAGAGACACACAGAACATTAGAGGGTGAGGGACAGGGTGGGAGACAGGGTGTAGGACATGACCATGCAGAGGATGAAACAACAAACACTTTATACCTAATGTGACTACAATACAGATTTGTTTTAATCAAAATAAAAAGTATGAAAACAGTTAAAAAAGATATTTACTTTCAAGGATTGAAACATCTGGATCTGATGTAAAAAGTTACTTCTTATACGATTCAGTTCAGGATTAAATCTGAGTTAGAACTCTGACTCTCTTCTCAGACCTCGCAGCTGTTGTCATCTTAACGTGATCAGCTGAGTGACACATACATATGACATACATTTAAAAACATGTTTATTATCAAACATCAAAATTCAAAACAGGAAAATTAAAAGAAAAAGGCTCTGCTCTTGGGGGCCCCTGCAGTCACGGGGCCCTAAGTGAAGGTTTAGTTTGCTTGTTGCTTGTTTACCACCTGTACGCATCAGTTCAACAAACAAACTGGCAACCCTAACCCTACATCACACACACACAAATCTGATAAGTTTAAGTTCAACCAGCTGTTACTGACAACATGAGAACAGCTGATCAGTTTGTATTTAACAACATAAATAACAGATTCATTTTTAGACTCATCAGACTTCAGCTCACGAGTCCTCGTTAATATCATCTATAAACCCCCAAATCAATTCTATTCTGTATTTAACTCGACAGTAAGAAGGATTTAATCAGGCAGCACCAGCTAGTTTATGTTGAACTGTCAGGAATGGGGCAGATGTGCCCCCTTCACCCCCCCCCCACCACCACCACCACCCCCACCACTACTGCCAGCATCTTCTCTGACTCATCCAAACTCTTTTATTGCAGCCTGTTGGGGTTCCGGCTTTGAAGGGAACCTTAACAAGGAAAACCGCTCACATTTTTCACCACTGGTGCGTTGATAGATGCACGTTGACTGTTGCATTCCCTTTCCCTAACACACACACACACACATACACACACATACACACACACATACACACACACGCTCTGGTATCGTCTCAGTTCTTTGACATTCCAGCCCTAAAAGGTGCTTCTTTGTTGAGCTGCAGTGCAGGTTACATTCAGGTTCCAAAGTTCTGCATCACTGAAAAATTTCTTCCATTTGATGCTTCTGACCCGTTAGAATTTCAAATGAAAGTGCACGATTCCTTCACAGAGTCTTTTTATAATAGTGACGGACGTTTCTGTTGTGCAAATCAGATTTATAATCATGACATGTTTTTCTTTCCCGTCTGTCCCACACCCTGCACCTTAATGTTGGATTTTCTCCTAATGGTGGCTTTTATTCCTTTTGCATTGTGGTAATTGGTGTAGCGTGGTTGGGTCTATTGTAAACATGGCTATGTGAGACGGGTATAAAGAGGCACCAGACGCTCCCCAGGCTAAGCTAGTGTGCAGAGCAGGCAGGGGCTGCTGCCTATTGTGCTGCTGAAGCCTTTGTAGATTTGCAGTGAGGCCCCTTTTTAATCGCCTTCTCTTACACCGCCTGTCGCCTCACTTTGCATATTTAATTGCCAGGTAAAATCATTTTGTCGACAATCCGTTTAATTATTTGATTGTACAGTAACCGTAAAGAGTGAGCAGAGGAAAGTGGAAGGGATAAAGGGGGTTAGAGAGAAGGAGGGAGACAGAGAGAGAGCAGCAGGCAGCGGAGAAAGAAAGGAGTCTGTTGCCAGAATAGACATCAAAGCTGTGCCTTGATGTTGATGTTGAATGGGCATTAATGGTTTCTGAAGGCAAGAGATTGCGCAGAGAGAGAAAAGGGAGAGAAAAAAATAAACCTTCCTTTTTCTCTGACAATCCCACCAGCCATCTGAGTAAATGCATAAACATTGGAAGCCAGAGCAAGTTAGAGCAGTGAACAGAGATAAAGAAAGTGAGGCTGAGAAAAGCCTGTTAGATTGTTCACTTTTATTTCCTGTAATGACTGAAGAGAGCGTAACGGAGGAAACGTGGGTCAAATGGACTGATTCAGTTCAATTAGAACATTAAACCTTCAAGATTTAACGTAAAAAAAGATAATTAATTCCACTAAATGATAAAGTCTTACTGCAATTTAACTTAAAAAAGTTCTTGGTTGTATTTATTGTGATAAAATAATACAATTCACCTTTTACTCTGAAATCTCAAAAACTTTTAGACATTTTGTTAAAGAGAGAAGTTACAAAGACCTGGTGTCAAAGTCAAAAAGTCCAATATTTACAACTCATTTTATATTTTTCCTCAGTAATAAAAACAAACAGGCAGATGTGGGAATATTTTTTCCAGGAAACATGAAAACAGAGATGACAGGAAGAGACTGAGAGTGTTTCCTGTGCAGGCTGTGAGGACACACAGACACTGTCCTCTCTGCTGTCACCAAACACCTGAATGTTGTCTTGTGTTGTGTGAATGTTGTCTCAGGTTTCGTGATGTGTGTGGTGGGACTTGGCTTTTGCGTGTGAATGGTCCAAGCTCGGAGCTTAAACTGCAGCTTACCTCTGAAATGTATCCAAAAGCACCTTGATCCTGTTTCGCCTGGCGCTGCTGGAGATCCCTCTCCCCTCCGTCTCCTTCTTCTCCTCTCTGTCTCCGCTCTTCTTTTGTGTTGTCAGATTTACTCATCTTTGCAGCTTCCCTGAACTATCTTGTTTCTCTTTAACTTTACTTTTAAGAGGGTACGTGGGTGTGAGGGTCTAAGGGGTGTTTCTGCTTTCTGGAGGGGATATGTTGAATTAGCATAACCTTGACTAGTGTGCACATCTGCTGAAAGAACCAAACTCTGCTTTCGTACCAAATATTCTCAGAAAAGAAAATGTGCAAATGTAAAAACAAGAGACGAACAGAAATCTGCTGAAACAGATGAGTTATTGTCAGTGTTGAAACTGCATTTCCAAAAAGACGTCTGATTAAAGTCTGAAATAAGTTTGGAATTTCACATTGTTGCAAATACTGATCAGTTTATATCAGATATGTGTCTGAATCTCTGAGTCTGGAGCACCAAAGTAGCCTTTTGGCCCTCTCATGATATAAAATTTTTTTTTCTTATTTTGGATATCTGTTTATTTTATTTTGGGTGCATCTATTTGTCTCGTTCACTTTCTCTCTACTCCTTCCAACTCCATGTCAGCTGTGGATAGCCATTGTCTATTTTGTCTAAATAGCCCCCTGTCGGGTTGCAAACCACCCCCCAGGGAAGCCTGTGTTCTTTGAGCAAGACACGACTTCAGGCGAAAACCACTGTCAACAAGGGGAACAATTTGGCTGGCAACAGCCGTATTTACAGACTGGTCAACCACAGCTGCATTTAGCAGAGTTTCTTCGTCAGTAAACACCGAGTTCGGTGACTTTCTCTGATCTCTGGAGGAGAAACAGAGGTAGAATTATGCCGTGTGGTCCAGAGATGGATCACCATTGTTTAGAAATTCAGACCAGTCAAATGATTTGATAACAAAAGTTTGTCATGACACGTACTTTGTCCACATTCCTTGTGGACCGACTGGAATGCAGTTCCTGAAAAGACGTTGCCTGTGGCCTCTGTTTGGATGGTGTGTGGTATATTTTGTCTTTTCTTGTTTGTTCCTGAATCTCAGGAGACTGATTTCTAAAAATAATGTGATTTCGGCTTTGCAGCGTTGCTTTGAACTGACCTATCTTTGGGCCATTGTAGACATGAAAAGTATGCTAATGTGTCAAGATACAACAAGCATGGGTCTTGTTGACACTCTGGCCCACATCACGTTGTGGGCAGCTTGGTATGCAAAGAGAGAACTTGTTTGGAGTTTGGGGTCAGAAAGGCTTTGAAGCTAAACATACCACTGTCATAAAGTTATATCTGGGACAGAAGAGACCAATAAACTGGCAGCAGCCGTTTAGAGTTGCTCATGAGGTGGTGGCGTTCGCTAGCGGGGACACTGAATCCTTTTAACAAATAGTCTGGATTTAGGTTACAAGATACTGAGTGAAGGGAAACATCTTTACTGTCTGGTAGAAGTTAGAAATATCTGGAACACGGGTCGGATGTTAAAATACGTGTTAAGTTAATAAAAGGTATAAATAAGGAATTGTAACTGTATTTTCATGACATGTTGATGACAAACACACACAAATCAATCTGTTTAAGTATCTATTTATTTGTTTTTACAACAGATTGAAGAGTGAAGGGGCTGAATAACCTGTTTTTATTTAACTTAACTCAGATCAGGGAACGACATCATGCAGAAACTGACCAAAACCCAAAGTGTGAAACAACTTTACAGTCATTAATCTGAGGGATGACTTCAAATACTTTGCTGTTGATTTAGATTCCAAATTAAACTAAAGACTAAAATTAAGAAACAGATTTCTCTTGCTTCAGTCTTTTAAGTTGGTTTGTTTAAATTCTGCTCAGGTAAATCAGACAACAAGTCTAATCATGTAGGAAAATTCACACCTGTTCTACATCTGGAGCAGCAACTAAAAATACAAATAAATCATGTTTTTTTGACAAAAAATGTTCCTGCGTTTAGATAAATATATCTTTCCCTCAGATGGATGCATGCAGGTCCATTTGAACATTTCCTTGATAAATATCCCAAATATCAGGATCCAGCTGCAGACAGGTGCAGATGCATTTCCAGCTGATCACGTTCTGGATCTTTAGGACAAACGAACTTCATCATGAATGACAGCTGGTGTTAACTGTGTGATGTCATCATGTCAGTTCCACTGCAGAGGTTTCATTTATCTGTTAATCTAACTAACTGTATAGTTTCATGCTTTGCAAATTACATCTTATATATGTTATACCAACATATTATATCTAAACCCTGACTCATTAAACTGCAGAGCCGTGTCCAATAACTTTGCACATGTTTAAATTATATATAGATTATACCCATATGGAAACTGTTTTCCCGCTGGACTCTACTCGTCATGCTTTGAGCTTGTTTTTGATGCTTTTACATTTTGAAGTTAGAAAGAGTTGATTGAAGCAGCCAAACTGAACAAAACTGCTTAAATTTGACAGAAATCTTTGGTCTTGTTTCAGGATTTTTGAACAAAAGGTTGAGATCAGAAAACCCTTTAAATAGATTTTAACTTGACATAAACATCAGCTGTTTGTGTAAACAGGGTTTATATGTGCTGACATATAAAAGAACTATTATATGCAACTTTTCAATTTCATTTGGAGGGAAACTGGGAAAATCGTTGCAAAGTCAAAAACAATGTTAAATAAAGTTGATTCATTCTAAAAACATGTTTTTTTTAAAGATGTGTCACACATCTTTGTCCTATTTGTCTTTAGATCTAGTTCATTTTTTATTTGGGTGACTGATTTTTTTGAGAATCTGGAAAAGTGTTGATCATGGTCGTGTTCAAAGCTTAAACCAAATTATAATTCAACATTTGTTTTGGTGATAAAAATGTATAAAATATCCGGGTCACATGGTAACAGGAGGGATTAGAAGGTTTAGCCCTGCACAGGGACACAGTCTCAGGTTAAAGGTCATTAGAAGATGTAGTTTGAGTCTCCTGACAGAGACACTGCAGCAGCGTGCAGTGCTGTTGTTCATACATGTTGTCTTTCTTGGGTGTGGCTGCCACAGACAGCACTGAACTCAGCTTGTATTTAGAAACTGGGGAATTTCTCTGCACTTTTATCCGAAGACAACCACAGTGCTTCAGTGTTGTGCCTCACACATACCTTCAGCTCCGCAGTCCATTCCCCAGACAGCTGTGGGAAATGTGGTGAAGCCACTCTGGCTTTGGACACCTCCCAGGCACCACAAGGATAAAAATGAGCCTCGGTCATGTGACTCCATCATGTGACTGCTGCACAGCTGGAGGAGGGAGCAGCTTTTCAAATTCAGAACGATCAGCGACATTGTATTTCACTTCTTATACTAACTTAGTTGTACACGTGTCTCTTCTGCCTTCATTCACTGATTTAAACTTCCAAACTTCCCACGAGGTTCCACAGACCTCAACAAGACTCAGAAAACCCACCTGGACTGTGAGCTCTCACGCCTCACTGTTTCCCATCCGAGACGCTGCTTGGCAAAGCTTAGCTGCTGTTGTTTACTCCCTACCCACAGATCCCAGCACCTGTTAGAGATTGAGCTGTACATAATCCATCTGCAAGCCATTTTCTTCCAACACCCAAGAAGATGACGACGCCCGAAGCGCACATGATTAGACTAACTGCCCTTGATGATGGGAAGTCTGAGCTGGATGAGAAAGTAGAAAGTTGTAGGTATTAAATGTTGATCTGGGGGAGAATCTGCTCTAAACAAGAACAACTGAACAATCCAGTAGAACATTGTTGTTCCTTATTAGTGCTCATCATCTCATGTTCCACTGACTGATGAGACTTGGTGGCACAACAAGAGCCCCTGTAGGGGAGAACGCCGTCCCTGATTAGTCTTTCCTCTGCTCGTTGTCGCAGTTTGTCCATCTTTTCATTTGGACAGTGAAGTTAGCGTCTCACTGCTGTGATCCTCCACAACATTTTTCTTCTTGTTGTTTTCTTGCTTGCTTGCCCTCCTCCTCTTCTCCTTTCTTGCGAGTTTGTTTTTTGGGTGAGGAGGTTGAGGCCGGGGGCATAAAAGACAGAAGGGAGTTGGAGGGGTGCATTTTCAGCTTTATGACTAACCACATGTGTTTCTGGGTCGTAATATTTATATGTTTCTCATGGAAAAGAGGGTGGTGAAAGAGGATGCTGGTAGGAGAAAGACAGACATATGGTTCTTGTTTGCTGAATTAAATTCAGAGCCGGACTGTTTGTTTCCTGTGATGAGCAGAGAGAAATACATCCTCCTAATCATCTTCAAACTTGACTCCACCCTGAGCTCTGGGTGGGTTTATTATAAAAACTGTCTGTAAACAAAAAGCTTTTTTCATCCAGTCAAAAACACCTCATACAAAAACAATCATTAATCATTTCTTTAAATCAGGCAGATGGCGGTTCGTCACATCTGAAGGACGTTTTCTCGATTCTTAGATTAACTTGTAGTGATAAAACGTTTGTTGATTTAAAAAGAAGTGAACGATCTTTCTGTTTCTCATCTTAAAGTTTTTCTCTCTCTGCCTGAAGCTGATTGGCTCACACTCCCTGTGACTGCTGGCACAGGTCTAACCACTTTAATGGTTTCATGAGAACCAGAACCAGGCACTTTTCTCTCTTCCTGTCTCTCTCCTCTCTCCGAGGTGTAAGTCAGCGGTCCGACTGACTCGTAGGGGAGTCGGGGTGCATTCCATTCTCTTTTGCTCACCTTTGGTTTGTAATCTGTTCAGGATCAAACTGCTGTAGCAGCATTACAATCTGAGATCCTTTCTTCAGACTGTGGGAGGCTTCATGTGGAGCTCCGCCCCTCAGGTTAATGATTCAAGGTGTAACTTAGTGGCACAATAGGATTCACTGTTTTGTCTCAATTCTATTCTAGAATTGTTGAATTTAAAGCAAGTATTTGTGTAAGATACCTCATGTCATCCAGATGTTAGATGTTTTTTTTTTCTCTGGTTGTTTTTCTATCATCATTTATCAGGATCCAGATGTTCATCTCTTATTTCTGTCTGGGTACATTTTTAACATGAAAGTCACAGTCAACTAAAGGCAGTTGTGTTTTTCACAGACTAACATAAAATAAATTCATTCAAGGTGGTTTAAATGTCAGTTATCAGTTTTTGATGAATGACACAATTTTTTGCTGTTTTCCTAAAAACAGCTGATTCAGTTAAAAAAAAATACCAATAAAAATTTTCCATCAGGTTTAGTTTTATCACAAAATGCAAATACAATGTTCGTATTTTTTCAGTGGGATTTAAATGTTTTACAACTCAAAAATAACAAATGTCTTTGTTTAAAATATTCATCAACGTTGGAATGAAGGGCGTGCACACACACCAACAACAAGTCATGTGACTTGTTGAGTTCTGGTTCTGGTGATGAAATGCTTGTTCTGGCAGGTCGGGCAGCACCAGCTCATGTTGACAGCATCTGTAGACACTGCAAAGAGCTCACACCGTGTACATAGAAAGATTTATGATGGTTTTCCTGAGCAGTCCAATTATAAATTTGTATTTGATAAAAATCAAACGTAGATTTAACAAATAAAACCAAATAATTTGTTTGACACAGTGAGAACAGAAAGTCCTCCGTTTCCAGGTGTCGGTGATCGCTGTGTTGTTCTAGTGATGACAAATATTTCAAAAACCTCATGTGCATTTGTAACAATAACAAATGTGAAACTGATTTAAAACACAATCTGTTTTTCTTCAAACTCATTTGGAATTTAAAAAAGCAACAGGACACTAAAACCAGCTACAACTAGCTAATGTTGGAAAAACCGCAGTGTCTCACTTTGTTTCACAAAACTGTAAATTACTCTTAAATTTTCCTTCATTACAAGTAAATGATTTCAATCTGAGTTTCACACACACAGCTGGCCAGCTGTGCTTCCACCTTTTGAATCAGGAATCTTCAGCATGAGATCCAAACCACAGACACATATAAAGATAGAAATGATTAATGTGTCCGGTTAACTTTACTTGTTTGGTCTTTTGTTGTCAACACTTTTATTCACTGTGTTTGAGGTTTTGTTGGTACCAAGTAAACCAAATAAAAAGAAATGTGACTCTTTTACAGGAAGAAGTTACAGAATTATTTTGGTAATAATTCTGGCAACGCGTGATGAATGCTGCCTCGTTACTTGACCTCCATAATCAGAAAGTTCCAGCTGATGATTAATGTTGATTTGCTGTACAGCACTTTGATCATGCTGCATGTTAATGTGATGTATAAATAAACTTGACTTGACTTAATGTTGTTCAGGTGGAGGAAGGATTTCTACATGAGGAGGTGAGATCTTATGTCTTGTTAATTGCTCCTCTTCAGTTCTATGAATGTTGTTTCCTTTCTGCATCGATCAAACAGCTTCAGGACCTCTCGGAGGCTTTTTGAAGGTGAATCTCACCAAAGGTGTTTCTCTTGTTGTATCTGTACCACAGGTAGGAACAGCTGTTGGGCTGGTGTCTGACACAGACCCAGTAAACTGCACAACATATCCTCCAACTCATACGCCCATAGTTGACGTTTGTCCATGCACTCGAATACGACCCCATGGAGCGTTTTCTGGAGTGTTTTCTATGGTTTTACCACCCTCAGCGCCCCCTTTCGGTAAAATGGGAACAGATACTTTTACAGAACAACAGAAAACTTGCTTTCCGCCCTTAATGAGCTAACAAAGGGTTAGGGTTAGGGTTAAGTCGAGCTGGGTTGCGGCTTGTTTCTTTTCTTCCGGCCCGTTGTTCCACCGGCGTCCCTAGCAACAACCTAGTAACCACTCAAACCTGAGAAAATGTACGTTGAAACAACAAAACTATGTACCGTTTCCATAAACCAAACAAATATTATTAAAATAAAGTTTATATTTCTCGCTAGAAATGTTATCATAACAAGTCTAAAGCCACTGTCTATTTTGAAATAGAACAATTTCTGCCGAAAATTGAGGGGAAGGCCGCCATGTTTCTCTCATTTTGCCCGCGAGAAACTGCAGTCAGCATAACCACCGCCAGAGGTCGCTTTAAATACGTCACCCTTCGTCGTAATTTGATGACTGGACATACGAACTGCAGGTTTCAGTCTCACTCCAAGTTTTTTGGGATCTCTAAAGGCAAAACTCATTTTGACATAAATGACTTTATTTCCTTTTTACCTGACTGTATTTGTGTTTGTGTGTCACATTTTTAATGTTTTGTTTCACTTCCTGTTTAGTACTTTAAAGGTCCTATATCATGCAAAATCATTGGCGCTTTTAACCATGTTGTGACGTTTTTTCCTTATTTAAAGAAAACAGTGTTTTTGGCTTAATACACACATTTCTCAGTAATTCTACTCCACTCTCTCCTGGAAAACCACTGACTGTAACATAGTGATGTAACAATGTTACACCAGGACCTGCCCGGCGTGTCCGCGCTGCACCTGCAGATTAAACACACACACCCTGAGCTCCAAGAGTCTGAAGTAAGACACTAAACATCACGTTTGTAGTATTTTACTTTCTAAAAATGTCTCTGTGAAAATGAACATTTAGCTGTGAGAGTTACAGGAATTTATTCACCATTTTATTCAGGCAGCTCGAGGGGCAGCACTCACAAGGAGGGGGCCTGGAGGAGAGATGGGATTTTAGGTAAACAGAGTGTTTTACTTCCTGGTTGGAGAATAACTTGAGAAAATAAGTTATATTTTAGGACAAATGAAGACTATATAACACCAAAGGTAATATTGTATCATATATGTGTCTATCCCAGACGCTGAAAGCTGTAAAATAGCAAGATACAGGATTTTTAAACTTTGTTAGCAATTAGATTTTTTTATCCTTTTACTTGTTTATCAGGTGTGAATCCAAACATACACAAGTTGTGAAAGCAGCTGATCTGAAAACACTGAGGTCTGAATGTGTTTCAGGATCCAGAACACTGACAGCAAGCAGTTTTTGTTTTGTTTACGGTGTTAAATACCATTTTAATAAGAAAAACTATCAGTTCCTTTGTGGGACTTCTCATGATGACACTAACACGCAATAAGTTACAAAAACTAATCATAGCAATATCTGTTATTTCACAATATTGTTCAAGATGTTGCCTGATTTAAGTCAGAGGAAAATTATCGAATGAAACAATAGAACTATAAAGGCATGTCAAAAGTCAGCTAAACATCAAAGAGACGTGTTCATTCAAAACAGCCGAGCACCAAATGAGTCACAGACATCTTTGAGGAGGGATGGCCTGTCGTTTGTCGAAATGGGACACCGAAAAGGCAAACAGATTATTTATTCATGTGTTGATTTGATGGTTGTTTTTGTCCCTCTTGTCACACTTCCATTTCAAATGTCAAAGGACCTCATTTGGGTTGTGTCAGAATGTGCCACGTGGAGAAACAGGACAGCCTCAGCGGCTCAGACGCCGTTTTCAAAGGATATGAGTTTAGCATTAGCTGTTAGCTGCAGATTCTCTGGATATTCCTCATGCATATGGATCACACTGAGAAAAAGGTGAAGGATTCTGTCTCCCTGATCTGCCAATTGTGGGAGAGTTTGAGGTGGAAAATAAAGTGAATCAGAGCGTGTGGCGGTGGAAGGTCATGTGTGGCAGCCAGGGAGGTGAACGAAGAGGATATTCAGCACTGCTTTATTTGCCAGGGTGTAGGCTGATGTAAACAAACATAGAGCTTATGCAAGCTTTTGATCTTGTGATCCGTGAAATTTTCTTGAAGAAAACAGGAAAATTAGGCCTCACTGTAGGGAAGGAGGAGGGGCAAATTGGGCAAAGGCTCATGGGAGAAGATATTTAGTGTGAGATTTGGAGTTCCAAGCTATTAAACAAACGTCCCCCTTCTGACTTACTTTGATACAGCTTAACACTGTTTTCCCCAAATGTTTAACCCTGAGGAACTCATAAGGTTCCGTACTGGTGGAATTATTGTTCTCTGATCAAAGTGGTGGAGTCGAAATCAAGCCCTTTGTAGTTTAATTGTCTTTATTCAGTGGTGGGTCCTCATGGCAAAAGACCATTCATCAGGGGCGAACTGTGGATAACAAGACACCAATAACTAGACGATTAGTTTAGTTTGACTGCAGACGGAGCTCATAATGAGAGATAGGGAAATCTAAGCGGAGGCGCAGTTTCTTTTTATATGTGGATCTCATTGAGCAGAGCTGATTTTCATCAGATGGCCACATTCCCCAACTAGATTTTGTTGACACTGCAATAGCGGCTGAAGGGGATGGGGGTGGGGGGGTAGGGGGGGTGGTGGTGATAAAAGGGGAATTGGGGGGGAGACTTGAAAGACAGAAAAGAGGGAATCCGTTTTTTTGCCCACAAGCTGCACTTTTAAAATTCTTTCCCCTCACGTAGCTCCCTGGTAGGATATGTGAGTTTGGTACAGAGGTGAGCAAGCTTCCCTCCCTCCCCCCTGGAAAGCTCGTGCCCAAGAGCTATCCATTTGAACTTCAGTGAGAGGCAGCCTTCTTGTGAGGACTTGAAACAGACATCTTTTGGAGGCTGTTAGAAGTGCCCAGGCATGCTTTCTTTATCTGATTTGATGTGAAGTTCACTTTTGTTTGATGAGTCCATACATAGATACAAACTGGTATCCTTGAATGAAAAAGAGTGAGATTAGGAGCAGAAAGGGGAAAAGAATGATGGAAAGATGACAATACCAACATTACAGCTCCACCACACCCGCTGCAGACTGTTACCTGAGCCAAAGACTGGGTTTAAAGGAAAGATCCAGACTTTTTTCAGCAATCATAACGCACACACACATATATATATATATACTTATATATACATACATTTTCATGGTAAAATATCTGCCTTGAACTAGAGCCATGAACTTCAAACATTCCCTGTTCACTTGTGAGGCTGTTTAAGATGTAATTAAAACAGAATGATCAGCAAAGTTCATCAACCCGTATTTTATTCCTAACAGAACATAAACAACATATTAAATGTTGAAGAGATTGAATGTTTGAAGAGATTCCGTTCATGTAGAATCCGTATAATGCTAATGTGCTATTGGAGCAATCAGTAAACTCTACTCAATAAACATCTGCAAACATCTGCAAACAGCCCATCTTGGTGGTTTTGTTATAGTTGCTGAAGACTTTCACCAAAATTCCCCAAAACATGGACTTTATAACAAGACAAGATAATATGTTGGATCTTGTTCACATAAACATGCAGCAGATGTACGAGGCTGCACCCCACCTCCATCTCAGGCTTTCAGACCACATCTCCAAACTTCTCACAGATCGGATCAGCCTCAAGGACGCTGGAAATGTTGTCCCTCCAAAACTGCTTTGAATGCACAGACTGGGACATGTGTGGAGAAGCCACCACCTGTGAAGACTCAGTGGACCTAGAGGAGTACACAACCTCAGTAACCAGCTACATATCACTGTCACCAAGACCATCGTCTCCCATGGGAACCATAAACCCTGTAATACCTGATGCCTGCCTTCAAGTCCAGAGACAGTAAAGCTCACACTAGCACCAGAGACACCCTGCCATGGACCATCAAAGACAGAAAGCAGGAGTATGTAGAGATCATCACACATGTTTAGAAGATACATGGTGCATGTGGCAAAGCATCCAAACATCACAGACTGCAAACCAACATGTCCAGTAACATCAAGGTAGAGTAACATAACGGCGAGGTAGATGTCCCAGTCCCCCAACGATCCGGTACATCTTCCAGAGTAAATCCACAGAAGGCTGCTGGACCTGATAACTTATCTGGTCGGGTTTCAACAGTTTCAACATCTGATATGTTGTTTGTGTTCTTTTGGGAATAAGATGTGAGGTTAATGAGATGTGTAAATCATTGCATCATTCTGTTTCTGTTTACTATTTGCATCCTGACTTTCTTTGGAGTTGGGACTGTAGATTAGAGCCATAAAAAGCCAAATGAATCTCTTCACTTTGATAAAAAATAAACACATGTACTCAAACCAAATCCTCTTCTGATGATAAATTATTCAGAACTTTGCCCTCTGTCAAACAGCTGTATGAGCTTGAAGAAGTGGCCATCTTGAACGATAAAAACAAAGAGCTTAAGAGCAGAAAACATCCGCACTTCAAACTTAAATCCAAATCAAACAGTGTTTAATCCTCCACAATTAGTTTATTTAAACCAGTGAAATCCCATTAAAGTCAGACACTGAATCCAACCTTACTCTGCAGGCTGCAGTTAGAGATACTTTACTATGTTGTTATTGTTCATGACATGTCTCTAAAAACGTGCACTTCTATGCACATCATTGATAACTTATTCCAAAAACACTGAATTGAATTGATAAATCATTTAAAATGAAATAAGTCAAATAAGCCCCGGCTGTGGATAATTACTGGACTGTAGCTTTGAGAAAAACCTCCAAATCTGTTCCAGTAAAAACACAGTAAAATCTTGATAAATATATTTATATAGATTATGTAGAGTGACTGATAAAACAGATTTTATTTAAGCTAAATCAGTTGCTTGAGGATCATCCGTCTCATCAGCTCTGATCAAATTTAACCTGAAAAATCTCTGACTGCTGACGACTGGAGGAAAACTAGACCCCACACAATCACAATAAAAACAGATAAATAAACACAATAAAACACATGTTATGCCCTCTGTCCATAAACCTGAACATGTGATCTGGTTTGACCGAGAGGAAACAAGCTGAGTGATTCTGTTTCTGGACAGTTTTAATCTGAATTTGTACAAAATGTAAAAGTTTTCCCTGCTGAAATCATTCAAGTGTATAAATAAAATAAAATAAAATAAAATAAAATAAAATAAAATAAAATAAAATAAAATAAAATAAAATAAAATAAAATAAAATAGTCCACTGCAGTTACTGTTGATGCTTTCAACTCATCTCTCTTCACTATTTGTCATTTTTAACCTTATATTTTTACGTCGAGGGTCTTCTGACTCAGACTAAATTTCAGCCTTTCAACATTCAACCTGCCGTCGTGTCGTCATCAAAGTCCTTGTTAGGATTTAAAGGACTGGCAGCAAGCCTTTCTGTACCCAGAATCCTTCACTCCAAATGAGGTGAGAGCGCCTCAACAAAACTACAATCAGCTAGAACATGCAGGTAGTAAATTTACCTGGTGAGAGTTCAGAATAGATCGTGTTTTGGGGTGAAATAAAACTTTTCAAACATGCAGGTTACGTATAAAGCATCACCATAACAAGGTGGGAAATAAACAGTTTTATAAAATAATTAAACAATGTTTATTTATAACCTAACTGTTACAGATATGTATAATAATTCTTATTGCCTGTCTATTTTTGCTGGTGATGTATTATCTATGTTTTATGAGTATTTATGAGCAATTTTAACTTAGAGAATCAGAGATATTTCATGCAGGACAACAAACTATCCCTTTAGAGCAAATAAAATAGTCTTTTTGTAAATAAAATCTGAATTCATCGAGGTTCCATTATTCACATGCACATGAAGAAACTGATGGAAACTTTGCAATAAAAGTTAAATGTGAACTTCTTTCCCATTTGTCTCAGATATCAAGATGTTTTTTTGACTAAATATGAAACAAATGCCTCAAAAGTGACTTGCTAAAATCCCCCAGTTTATTTGAGTTTTATGGCCCTTTGTCTGCATTGATTGCTTTTCATCTTTATATGATAACATATCAAAGGTTTCCCAATCTAAGTTTGTTTTTCACTTGAAATGCAGCCCCTTTTTTGTTTGTGCACTTTGAAAACTTCTTTTTGAGAGCAGAAAAAAGGAGCCCTGTGATGACAGGCATCATGTTAAAATGGCCAAGTAGCAAAAATGTCACCAAAAGCACATTCTGCATTACTTTTGATGGAGATCCGCCTTTTAACAAGTTCTTCTTTAAAGTTTTATTTTTTTATATCATAAAGAGAGAGAGAAAGGGCAGAAGACAGCAGACAAAAGAACCCAAACGCACAGACTTCACTTCTCCCTTGAAGATGTTAAAATTAGTGTCTTAAAAAAATCAAAGGCTCAACATTAAACGGCAAAAGATGCTTGAAATGTCGACACTGCAGTGTTTTAGAAAAAAGGACACAAGATAAGAGATACTTGCAACAGACTTTGGTGTCACTTCAAAGCTTTGACTTTAAGAAAGTGGGCTAATAAAATACTGATGGGAGAATCTTTACCTGGCTTTACTGACCCCGTCCTGAGCTTCTGACAGTCCAGCCACACATCTCGGGACAATACCTTCACACCAGGAGGTAAGGTGTGGGCTGAGGGGTCTGCAGGTCGAGGGAGGTTTGACGTGTAACCCCGGAGGTCGTCTTTGGTCTCCTGCTCTATCATGGCTTCTTTTTTTTCTTGTTATGCTTAGAAAAAGATGGCCGCTTTGGAACTCCGCAGCAGCTATAGAAACGGCTGGAGTTCCTCCACTTTGGTGCTCGGCTGTCAGCGTCTGACTGGGCTGTCATGATGGGCCAGCATCATTAGAGGCTGCAGCACACAGGACACACATTGACACATTTGCTGACACAGAGTATATAAACAAGGCCCTGTGGAAGAGAGTATGTTTGTTTTTCAGAGGGGTAGGGGGGTCATTTTAATTGGCTTGGCCTACGAACTTACGGGCATCAAAGAGCCGATGAGCAACAGAAGCCTGATGCGTTTGGACTAGTGAGAACTCACTTTATCATGTCTTCGATTTAAAACTGTGCTAGCAAAATAAAACTTTCACATCTCTCGTTAACACTAAATCGTGCTGAATCAGAGACAACGACTCACGGCAGCAGAGTTAAACCTCATAAGGTTCAGCAGAAAGTCAGTCCTGCCAGCGGTGAGAGATCAAAGGTTACCATCTGCTGTGTAGCACAATTATAACAAGATCAAGAAATGTATTCAAGAAAAGAACAGCTTTACTACTTGACATCTTCAGCCTTGTGTTCCTTTGCGAGCTTGGTGAATCTTTAAACCTTCCCCTCCTTTAATTTTTGTAAAGACTTTAATTTTCCAGTCTCGGGAACTTCAAAGAACTGACGATTCATGAGTCCACATCCCTGCGAGCGCTCTGTGAATCTTCCTTCTTTCATTCCGATGGCCCCTACAGTAAATATGTGCAATCGCTTGTCTTTTAAAACAGATTCTCTTTTCCATGTATTTATTTTAAATGAATATTATTAGCTGGCCAGGCAAGAAAAGGTTCTTATGCTAATCCACAGGAATCGCAGGCATTTCCATTTAATGCCTACTTACAGGCCATTCTTTAACGACTATTTGCCTCACAGTCTTAGCAAATGAGCTCTGCACCCCAGACTCTGCTGCGTTCATAATTTCATTGGAAAAAGACACCCCACCCCTCCCTCCCCCTTTTTTACTTTGATCCCAGAATGTGTTTTTGAATCTGCTGGTTGTGTATTCGAACATCAATGGAGCCACAGTTGCAAGTGCTTGCTTTCATTATTTTTCAAAGAGATAAAACGAAACAACAGAGGGATGGGAGGAGACATGGAGGGTGAGGGGGTGGGA
This sequence comes from Pachypanchax playfairii, assembly GCA_006937955.1. Taxonomy (NCBI): domain Eukaryota; kingdom Metazoa; phylum Chordata; class Actinopteri; order Cyprinodontiformes; family Aplocheilidae; genus Pachypanchax; species Pachypanchax playfairii. The sequence continues at coordinate 2,247,535 of SSNP01000038.1, read as the reverse complement.
AGGGGCATGATGGGAGGAAGTAAAGGAGGGTAGGGAACGGTCCAGGACAAGCCTCACATTACTGGAGAAACAATGTGTGTCAATAAGTCCCGTCGTCTTCAGGTCGAGCGTCCCGATGAGTTAAATCACCGACGTTCTCGCCGTCAGCCTCCATCTTTAACTACAGAATCCTTTCTAAGGAAAAAGATAAAAATATGTTAATTTTCTTTTGTTGTTTGTTAATTTTAGTTCTTTTTAAGGTAAACAACTGTGTGTGTTCTTACCTTAAAGTGACTGACAGAGTTCAAAGAGCTGTGGTTAAAGAAAACACGTGTAAATACACAAAACGCCCGAGAAATGAACAAAAACATTCAAATCAGTCTGAATTTAGATGTTGTTAAAAATACATACTATCACAGTTTATAAAAAACAACCAAATATAAATAAACAAGTACCTACAACATCTAAAGATGTTTTCAGCACCAAGAAGTGTGAAATGTAAAGAACTTCAAGTGAATCATGAGATTAAAAATGTTTAAACGAACTGAAAGAAAACAACCTTTTAGTTCAAGTTTATATCCAACTAAATAATAATTACATTAAAAATGTTTCAGGAAGTTTACAATTCAAAACAATGCACATGTTTTTATAAATGTGTTCATGAAATAAAACAGCATCTGATTATTTTCTTATTGTTTTTTTAATCTGATACCCAAAAAAACAAAAAGTGTTCTTTTCATACACTTTTAATTTTATGCTCAGATTAAAAATACAAAAAGAAAAATTATTTAGTGCTGATCATATTCTATAGAATAAACAGGAACAAGAAGGTCGTTGTTTTGAAATGCCTCAAAAATATTTTTCTACCCTGAATAAGAGTTAAAGTCATTCGAGTCACAGAATACAGTGAAGCAGGTTACCAGACTCAGCAAATAAAAGATTAAAACCAATTGCCCCATTTTCTGTTTCAAAGACTGATGCAAAATAAATAAATGTACATTTTTGCAGAATCTGTATCAACAACATTTTTAAATCTATCAAAACTAAATAGCAGTTTGAAACTCGTCATATCTTGTGCACATCCAGTATGAGGTCCTTTTTATATTTTACATTCCCTCTATAATCTCAGGGCTGCACGGTAGAGCAGTGGGTAGAACTGTTGGCTGGGTTCAAAACCGGGTCAGGACCTTTCTGCATGGAGTTACCATGTTCTCCTCGTGCATGTGGTGGTTTTCTCTGGTTTCCTCCCACAGACCAAAAACATGCAGAAGGTTAATTCTAGGTGTGAGTGCTTGTCTGTGTGACCCTGTAATGGACTGGTGACCTGCCTAGCACAGAGTCAAGGTGCACGCAGGGCTCAATTGAATAACTCTAAATATTATGGTGTTCTATTATTTTGTGCTATTCAATATTTATACATATTAGTTAGTGTGTGTGTGTGTTTCACACAGTAAGTCTAACAACATTCGGTCACTTCAGCACTAATTTTTCACGCGACTTCAGTCGAACAGCATCACAACACATGTGCAAAGGTTGTAAATAACAACAACAACATTTCTCTCTGTAGCCTGTTGTCAGTGTTCTCAGGGCTGATCTGATCTGCCTGTAGACCAGGATGAGGTGTTTATAGACCTTATTGTTATCTTGTCTTCATCAATAATTCTCCAAACTTTCAGAAAGTTGTTTACAGATCGTCTTTGGCTGCTGTTGGACCGATTTTCAATCCTTTTCCCGTTTGACCAAATGTAAAGAAGGTTCAGAAATATGTTCAGCTAAACATGGTGTCAGTCAATCAGCTGCCATTCAAATGACGTGTCTGAGAAGAGTTGTGTTGAGGAGGAGGTCTGAGGAGAGCAGATTAAATGTAAGTGCAGAGCTGAAGCAGGTTTTATCTTTGGCCTTGAAGATCTCACTCTTACTGTGTCTTTAAAGTTCTCAATTAGACCATTTACACGTCACTGTGGGTCAAACTCTTTATATTTAATCATAAAAATGTATTTCAAATAGGAGGCTGTATGTTTAAAAGTTGCAATATGTTTTGACCTTCACACTGAATCCCCTGTCCACCTATTGTGGCACCCAGTTCTGTGACTGTGGTGAAAGGGATTGAAGATTCCCACTAAGGTATAATGAGTGACGGGGCTTCTTTGATTCCTTGAAAGCTTTCATCTTCAGTCAAGGCCCCCACTGGTAGACTGCACTTTCTCTTTCCCTGTTCTTCTTTGTCTCTTGCCTTGATGTTCGATGGTGAAGAAGGAGAAAAATCTTTAATACGGTCCCCATTCGATCAGCACTCCCGAGTGCCATGCGCACATCGTGGTCCCCTTCTTCCTGCATTCAGGGTTTTATAATTGGGATCCCATCACTGAACCACGGAAACTAATTTCGCCTGTTGTCACTTTGTGTTACAAAGTTAGATTGGCAATCTTTCCCTTGTGCAGCAGCTCAAAATCATTATTGCCGGAGCTCATAAGATCCTCTGAGAGCAGTTTTTTGGAGGGCTTTAAGAGCACAGCAAGTCACTCGGAGGCAAAAACATTTTTTGCAAGATTTGTAGTGGAAAAGTAGGAAACATAAAAGAAAAACAACAAAGACAGCATTTGTTCTTTCTCTGTGTTTGCACCCTCAGTCTAGGGTTCTAATCTCTTATTGTTTCAGACCCAAACAGAGACAAAGGAGTCGCAGATCAAAACAAATGACTATCAAACTATCAAGCAAGCACCACCCTGCTATGATTCCAAACGCTGACTGCGGGAGTGCAAGAAGAGAGTCAGAGTCAGGCGGGTCGCGTATTGTTTCCAGTCACTTTGATGCAAAACTTAAAACGCTAGCAAAAAAAAAATCAAACATCTACCATGAAAGGATGTAAGAAAAAAGAGAAGATGGAGAGGAGAAAGAGGGCGTGATGCGAAACATGCTAACACCCTTTGCATATGTGCACTCGCCTTTGTTTCATTAGTGGTCCAGCTGATAACCTTTATTAGGTCTGATCTGGAATTAAACTCCTGGACCAGCAGCGCTTTGAAGCTCCACCGACTCGTTTACTGTTTGTGCAGTAAATGCAGGTTGTGGTGTGAAGATAAAGCACTTCTGAAGGATATTAGGACTTGAAAGTCCCTTGGCTATTCTCTGGTACATTTTTGATGTTGTTCTTTTGCTCCTTGGCTACATTAGCATATCTCCTTCAAAGCCCTCTCCTCATCCCCCCCACTGATAAATGTAATCCTCCGCCATCATGTGTTCACTAAAAGTCATAAATGATAGAAGTACATTGTGTTCTCCACTGACACATCAAAGTATGATAACACGATTAGTGATGATGAGTTGAGTTTGTTTTCTTCCCTCCCCTCTTCTCCTTTTCCTCCTCATCATCAGCAGCCATTTGCTCCTTCCTGTGTTTTTGTCTCTTTCATTTTAGCGCACATCACAGTCACTGTTTCAAAGTCGTCGTACCAGTTGCGGCGGGGTGAGACAACCTTCGCCTCAGTTTGCTCGCTTTCATTCAGTCTCTCTGCAGAAAATCTTTCCACTATCTAATTTTAGTACGGATCACATCGTCTCTCTCTCAGAGTGTGACAGCTCCGTCTCATCCTTCCACTTCTCTAATCGAGTCATGTGCGGTGGGTGAGAGGGCATATGTGCCACGCTACTGTAAATGAGTCTGTAAGTTAAACTGCAAGGCACATTCTCTGGCTCATCACATCAAAACAAAAGGCAGTGACAGCACCATTGTGATCTATTATTTAGCTCCTTCTGTGTTTGATCACTACTGTGTGCCAAAGTGATGATAGTGCAGATTAGGCCCGTTTCTTGCAGCTAAACGCCTTTGCTTTTCTCTTTTGGATTCAATGTTTTTTTCCCACTCTTGCAGTTGTAGTTATGAGTCAATGTGTTTGTGTGTTTTATAAACTGCATGTTATCCAAAAAAAAAACAACAGACACAAGCAGGTAACAAAATATTAATGAAGCAATCAGCTTGTAAAATGCTGGTGAGTCTTTAAATGCACGATGACAGTTTAAACTTTTTGTTTGATATTTAAAATGAGACTTTGTTTTTTTATCTTTTCAGTGAGCCCCATTTCCCCAAGATAAAAAACTTAACTACCGTTTAAAAATTATCACAATGAAAATCATCATTTAGTCGTTTTCAGTAACTTAACATGAGATTTAAAATGTTAATTTTCTGGGTGAGATCCATTTGACCTCCTAACACAAACATCTTGTGTTTCATATGTTCATGTCATGAGCAGATCAGAGTCGAGTCCTGGTACTAGTGACAGAAACATTCTTTAAATTAAGTTGTAATATTTCAAAATGACCCATAAATATAAATATTTTCTCAATGTTTTCACAACATTTATTAAAAATTCAAATTTCTGATTTTTTATCTGTGATATCATGATCAATCTACATTAATTAAAAAAATATGTGGCGTTAATGTCTGTTAAAAGTGCGATAACCAGTTAATCAACATGTTGGAAATCCTGCAAAACATTGTGTCTCTTTGTATCAAAGGAATTTGTGATATCTGATGACGTACAGCCATCTTAAAGAAATGTTCCATGTTGTAGTGAAATATTTTAAGAAATTCTAGAGGTGGAAGTAAAACATTTACAGTACATTTACTGTTAGTTTTTATGGTTCACTTTGGGAATAACTAACTAGATAACCTTTATTTTATCATGTAAAATCACCTGTTTGGAGCTTTTAACCATGTTGTGATGTTATCTCTTTATTAAACCCTCCAGAGTGGTTTCTGGTTTAATACACATATTTCTCAGTAATCCTCCTGAATCCTGCACTCTGAGCAGCTGCTCCACTCTCTCCTGGAAAACGACTGACTGTAACATAATGATGTAACAATGTTACACCAGGACCTGCCCGGCATGTCCGCGCTGCCCCTGCTGATTAAACACACACACCCCGAGCTGTGAGAGTCTGAAGCAAGACACTAAACACCAGAGTTTGTAGTATTTTACTTTCTAAAAATGTCTCAGTGAAAATGAACATTTGGCTGCGAGAGTTACAGGAATTTATTCACTATTTTATTCAGGCAGCTCGAGGGGCAGCACTCACAGGGGGTGAAGTCTGATGGGATTTTAGGTAAACCAAGTGCTTTACTTCCTGGTCGAAGAACAACTTGAGAATATACTGTAAGTTATATTTCAGGACAAATGAAGACTATATAATACTAAGAATAATATTTTATCATATATGTCTATTACAGATGTTGAAAGCTGCAAAATATCAGGATACACCTTTAAAGTGAACAAATAAATAGTAGCTTCATGGTTTGTGCACATTTTTTATGTGAGCAAATAACACACAAACCAACATTTATGTTTATTAAAACATTTACATTCACAAGAAAATGTCAGTCTGCAGTTGTTTCAACATGATAATGAAGAACTTGATTTTAGGATTTACATTAAATTTGCTTTTGTGTTTCTTTCTCACTAGTTACAGAAACACACCGAGAGACTTGTCCCTTTTTCAAAAATGTCCTTTGAAGAACCTTTGAAGATGAGATTTGAGAGGCAGTTGACATAAAAAAAAGAAATAAAGTTCAAGTTCTTTATGTACTTTGAAGAACTTTCATGTCTTCTTGTTGTTAGTCTTTGATTTAGTTGACAGCTGGCTTTCACCAACACACCAGATAAAAAAACTATTGGATGTCAAAGTTCTCCTTGTTTTTATCACAAAGAAGTTGTTTTATTCAGTTTATAATAATGATCATGTTTTCTTTTTAAGCAGATTATTAAAATGAAATAAAATGATCAGATAAATGCTGCACAGACAGAAAATCAAACTTTTAAATTCCAGTTGGCATTAATCAACAGTAAACATTATTTATAATTATTGAATAAAAGAATCAAAACTTAAATGGGCAAAGACAAGAAGATTAAAGTGGTTTGTAGGAAGATGTAGCGTCTCAATATCTAAATTCTTAACAGCATTTATCCACTTTCCTCTGTGAATGATTTTCAAGATGAAAGAAGAAGTTCAGGTACCTTATTAGCTAAATTGTTCCTAAAAGGGTTGAAGGGACACACCGATCCCAGCTAATCTCATTTGATTCCAAACATAACGCTGGTCCCTTTAACCTTAACCACTCAGCTGTGCGATGGTTCATTCAGTAGAGAGAGAGACTGTGTTTAATTGGCGAAAGACCCCTTCATGAATAGAATTAGCATTGTCTTTGTCCTCTCACCAAGAGAGTAGCCCTAATTATCCGTCTGCATGTTCTAGAGGAGGACGTACACTATGTAAGGAGGACTACTGTGTTCCAGCCCTTCTGGTGGCCCTCGTTTTTCTTTTATTTAGATAAAGGTTTGACTTTTGTCTGACAAAAATGAGGACAAATTCTCCGATGCTAATTGAAGTGTAACTGCAGATGGCGCTCCTTAATCTTTCAGAACCAGGTCACACCGTAACCCTTTGACATGGCCTCTTATTGTCATGTGTTTGTCTAAATGTGTGTGTGTTGCTAGTCTGTGTGTATGCAGAGATCATTTTCAGGAGAGGAGATCCTAGACTGGGTGCCTCTACAGCGTCCAGTCTCGCCTCTGATTAAAAATGCTAATGTGTCTCCTTTGAGCTTTGATGTGGCAACGAACAATGGTGGCAGCGTTTGGGGGGTGAAGGGGAATGATATTACCATGAGACGATGTAATCCTTTATTTGTCGCCATGCAATGATGCCCAGCTGAGCGCAGTGACAGTCCAAATCAATCACATCGCAGGGAGCCGCCATGAGTCCGCCAGCTAACAATCCCCCCCCCCACTCCTCAACTTCCAAGGCTGTGCTACTCTAATTAGCTTCCCTCTCTCAACATGGTTCAGAAGGGGAAACCTAGAAATACATGAAGAGAGTAAACTCCAAACACACTAAACACATTCTGGGACTTAAAAAACCACTAACATATCACACTATCAAAAATCTGACATTTCAAAATTAAAAGAAACATCAGAGAAATCTACCAATTTTTATCTTAGCTGTTAATGGCTGACATGATTTATTTATTTTCTGCTACTTTGTGTTAATAAGCGACATTAAAACAAGGTCTGGTTATCACTTTAATTATGTCATTTTACCATCCATCCATCCATCCATCCATCCATCCATCCATCCATCCATCCATCCATCCATCCATCCATCCATCCATCCTCTGTAACCCTCTATTTCCTACAACAAAGTATATTTGAATATATGACTGGGTGTGTACATGCATTTATTTTCCAATATATGGAAATATATATATATTTTTATTTATTAATACATACAAATATATCCATGGTCATCGGTGGGAATTCCTCTATTAATGTAAAAGCTTGTTCGTTTGTTGCTTTGGAGCATTTAACCTTGTGTTAACAGAGTCAAGGAGGGACATCATCATCAGCGATCTTAAAGAAGCAGTTAAAGGTTAAAGGTCATTTCCATTATTCTACAGTGAGAAGTGGGAAACATCTAAGACACCAGTCAGTGGACATCTCAAGATGTTCACTCCAAGGTCAGGAAAACCCAGAAGGTCTATTTTAGACTCTACTGGCTTTAGTTAGCTGGTTAAAGGTTAAAGGTCATGACAGGACAATTAGACAAACAGAACAAGTTTGTCTTGTTTGGAAGGGCTGCAGGCAAAAAGCACTTCTCTTTAAAAAACAACATGGCAACACAGATTAGGCTTGTACAGTTTCATCTGAAACCATCTTTCCAACAGATGAGAACAAAGGGGAGACGTTTACCCATAATGCACAGCAGCACAGTGAACAATCACAAAGGTTTACGCTCGACATTTGGATTTAAACTCAGTTCAAGTTCATCACTAAAATCAGACTTCTTGAGTTCAAAGTTTAGTGAAAATATTAATGTCGTTCATGAACATGCTGAGCGTTCGTGCACGACAGCGCTGACAGCCAACCATAAAAAGAGACCGTGTCACTTTTCAGACACTTGTATCCTCCCATTGTATTGCTCACTTTCAGTTTTACCAAAATTTCCTGGCATGTTTACCATGTTTACTCTACTTTCATCCCGTCACGATCAGGATGTGACACCACCTTGACTCTCTTTCAAGACGAATCCTCAGCTTGAAACCATCATGGTTGTCACACCCTGGCGATCTGTCGCTCAGCTGCGTGCACACAGAGCTTGATGAAATTCTCTTCAGAGAGATGTGTGTGTGTGTGTGTGTGTGTGGGTGTGTGTGTGTGTGTGTGTGTGTGTGTGTGTGTGTGTGTGTGTGTGTGTGTGTGTGTGTGTGTGTGTGTGTGTGTGTGAGAGAGACCGAAAAGGGGGTGCTGGGGTATGAAGTAGAGGAGCTTTTATCAGCTTCTGAGTTGGAAGTCTTTGAGGGCCTCCTCAGAAGCTCAGCATTTCTTCCATTGTTCTATTTCCATCCCTCGCTTCACTCCTGTCACATGTAAAATTACAAAAGCCTCCTATACCCCCCACCCCCCCTCATACCCTTTAAATTCACTCATATCTCACCCTTTTCCCCACATTCCATCGTCAGAGAGGCATATAACCCACTTAGTTTCTGAAAATACTTCATAACTTTACAGTGTTCCTGCCACAAATTGGAGTTCAGGCAAAGAAGTGAAACTGCAAAGCTGGAGGTTGTGAACTTCTTTGGGTTTTAAGCGTGAAGTAGATTCCCTAATTTAAGCCCAGCCATTTCCTCACATTGAACACTGCTGTGTACAGTAGTTACACCGTGTCACATGCTGTGCACACAGGATAACAGTGTTATGGAGGGTTTTCTCATCTTTTAACCCTGAAGTTTCCAGTCAATTATTGTGCAGTAAGAATACAACAGACACACCTCCAAAGCTCACCATCTCACCAAAGGGGGAGGTGGACAGAGTCTACCAGGTGTCAGCACATTGTCCTCAGGCAAGATGGTTCATTCACTGAACACAGTAAGATGAAATCTAAACACAATGAGAATAGATTCTGGCAAAAAACACGCACAGACTAAAACACACTGATATCTGAGACCTTGAAAAGCCTGCCTGCAGGCCTGCACCCGTTAACAGGTGATGCTGATGTGACATCTCAACTACAAGAGCTGCTTTCCTTCTCTTTTTCTCATTTTTCCATCTTTTTTGTCTTACCCTTCCAGTTGCATTCTTTTTGGTTGCCCTTCCCCTCACTGCTTCAGTTCTTTTCTTTCTCCTCAGTCCCTGCTGTCATCATCTCTTCCCCCCCCTTTCTGCCCTAAGGTGCACACTGACTTCAGGTTTCAGTGGTAAAAGCAGGAAAATAAAGATTAGATGCCCATTTCCCTAAATGTAAACTGCAGTAGGTGTATTGGAAATCCCCGGAACTTGCTTTTGTACAGCAGGGATCACCTTTGATTTTTGAGACCTATTGCCTGAGATGACATGAATGCAATTTTTATGTCGCTGTGCTCTAAACATTAACATCGCCAGAGGTGCAATATCTCCTGAGTTCACTTCTGTTCCTCCTTTGCTTCTCCCGAGTGCATCAGCCTAACTGATCCTCTGTCCGATGTAATCAAATATGACACAGAGTTGTGCAAACATGTAATCTGTGCCAGTTCCCTGTCCTTCCACCCCACCCCCTCCTCACCCAGCTACCCTCTTCATTCCTCAACAGGAGATAACAAGAGGTGATTCCAAACCCTCAACATTCAGATGTTGCATTTAAACTTGTTCCTCTGCATGTCGGCATGTTGTATGAAATCCAGCATGTATGTGTGTGTATTCAAGTGTGTGTAAGGTGAATAAAGCTATCATTGTTTGCTGCAGGTGTGTGCTTGTGCCAGGCAGGCTTCAGCAGAGGTTTTTGAGAACAATGGCTCTTTGTTGATGAACACACCTGAGTCGGAGAGGAGAGGTGAGAGGACCCGATTGCAGTAAGATTACACAAGAGCTGACTTTCATTAAACCTGGGGGGGGGTGGGGTAAAAGTGTGCAGGGATGGATGGTAAAAGAACGCAAGGCAGATTATAAAGAGAGGAAAAAGAGCTTGAAGTGACCTGAATGTTGAAAGAAAAGTAATGTAAGAGTATGAAGACAGGGGAGACGAGGTTACAGTGGATGCACAGCAGGTGCAAGTTCACATGGCAAGCACTTTGACTCCATTTATTTTCAACAAGAATAAAGTAGCCCTGTGTGCCATAACTCAATCGATATTACCACGAAGGCTCTGGAGCAGAAAAGCAGCCATTGAATCTGACCCCAGCTACAGATCAGTGTTATGGTCTGCAGGTTTTGGGGTTAGGGTTTTGGGGTTTTGAGTTGTTCTTTGTTTCTTTGATTTATTTTGTGTTACTGAACACCTCAGCAGGAATGCAGCAGTGCAACATTTTACTTCAAGGTAACATTAAACATCCGTGTGCTATGGATCATTACAGCTTATGTAAAACATAACTGTGAGTTTGGACTGTTTATATTATGTAGAATTTTACAGGATGCATGGTAGTGTACTTGGTTTGCACTGTTACCTTCCCGCAGGAGGTGACCTGATTCAACCCCCAGCTGCATGGAGATGGCATGTTCTACCTGTGCATATGTGGGTTTTCTCTGATTGCATGATTTCCTCCAACATGTAAGGTTTATTGGCAACTTAAAATTGAAAGCATGTGCAAATGGTTGTTTGTCTATGTGTGTCCAAGTGATGGACTGGTGACCTGTCCAGTTGTAGCCCCGCCTCTTGCTCAGTGGTCACTGGTTATGGTCAACAGCTCACCGTGACCCTGAACAGGATCAAGCAGGTACAGAAAATGAATAGATGTCTTTTTTCTTTAAAAACATGAAAATTAAGAATAACGTGTTATTCTCTGCATGACGACTGATCAATTAAATCACATATCAAACAACTGTGCAAATTCCTACTTCCACAAACACCTGAACTATTCTGAGTGTGGCAAAGGGCCCCACATGAAAAAAATATATTAAGGGTTTCATTAATTAAAATTCAGACGGTTTTAGTTTCTGCATTTTTTTTTTGGTTTATTTTGTTTTGCAGGAATCCTGTTCTCCTAGTGTCAAATAGGGTAACATGACTTGTATACAACATGAAGTATGAGGTCATGAAGAGTGAGTTTAAATTTATTTCTATTTATTTATAATCTAATCAAATCAGAAATAGTCTATGTGAAGAGTTATGTTACTAATTTGTGACATGGTAACTCCAAACTTGGATAAGGAGGAGGAGAAGAGTGACAAGATAACTAAAATAAATTATATTGAGAAACTTTGAGATTCATTTTACTCATTTCCCTCCTTCATCTTTCAACCCCCCCCCCCATCTTTCTCTAAAAAGTTCAAAAAGTCAAAACATTCCTACTTTCTCATAGGATGAATGCTGCTTCTGTCTTAACTCCTCAAACATGAAACGCAAATGGTATGTAAATGTCGTCTTTGATTCTGTTTAATGTATCCGGGGTAAAAGGTGCAAAGAATAAAAGAGCCTTTTCCTCTCTGTCTATAAAGCATTACGGTACACCTTTACAGGACATCGGACTCCCCGCTGTGAGGATAATAGGAAGAAATTGTTTTGCAGTGAGATGAAGTGATAAAGGGAAAAGTATGATTTTTCAAAGACTTTTCAGAAACCCTTCATGCACTAGTTCTGGAGTGCACAAGAGGAAAAGTGGCTGAGCGCTAATTGAGTGATAGCTGATTGCTGAAATATTCATCTTTGATGTTTTTCTCCTTTTTCTGTCCATGTAAATGAAACATCAAAAAGTGGCAGATGTTTTGCAAAGAATTAGGATGAAGTTGGAATTTGAAGGGGATAGTGTGTGTTACAGTGTGCACAAGGATACGTGTCTGTTTGAGGATTGCTGAATAAGGTGATGAAGATGTTAGAAGACCTGTGGATGCTCAAAATAAATGATCCATATTACACAAAGACCTCTAGCTTTAATAATAATAATGAAGTGAAGTTAAAGCAACAGTTTTGATCACCTGAATCATTCAGTGGTTTTTGGTAGAATGGTTTTGGATAATGAATAACTTACCTGTTGAAGGTATCTCTTCAGACAGCTTCAGTTTGGGGAAGCAGGAGTTGGTTTGGACCAGATTGAGGCGCTAATGACCAGTACAAGTGAGAAAAAACTAACATTTTAAATCAGTTTAAGCAAATTTAATTTTCTAAAACTTCACATAACCATCAGTTTTTCATCACATAGTTAATCTGACAGAGATATGAGTGAAATTTCTGACAGAAGCCCCCCAGGCTGCACTGGAAGTGCTGTAGCTGCAGCTGGTGGTATTTGTGCTCACAAATATGTTGGAATCTTATAGAAGTCATCATTCATCCATCAATCTGTTTTATATTTACTTCCTCCAGAGGTGATAAAATAGGTATCAATGAAAAGATTGATAAAACATTCTTCATATCAATCATTAACCAGTTCAGAGATTGTAGTTGTTTTATGATAGAATCCAGTGACAGAGTCCAAACAGTGCACATATTGCACATTTTCCTGCTTGTTCTGAACATCAACACTTGTAAAATACATTCTTTCACTGACGCCTCTTTCAACTAGTTCATATGAGGGTGAACTGAAGAGCGTATGTGATGCTAACGCATGTAGGTCATGAGAAATACACTGATACACATACTGACTGAAATATTCTGTTAGAAAAATATGGAACAATAAAAATCCCTGATATAAGATGAAGCTTTTTATGTGAGAAGTAAAAATTTTCATTTTTATTCTGGATTTCACAGGGAGCCAATGAAGTGATGCTAAAACAGAAAAATATGATCTCTTCTAACTCTCATCAGAACTCTGGCAGCAGTATTTTGGATCAGCTGGAGGTCTTTAACAGAACTATTAGAACATCCTGATAATAAAGAATTACAAGCCTAGAAGTAATAAAAACATGTTTCTGCATCACTTTGGGTTGGAACGGTCCTAATTTTAGTAACATGGTTTAAACATGCCGGTGCTGGTCACATCGGGGAGGCGACCAGTGAACTTGATGGATTCCACATCGACGCAAAATGAATTTCTGACTGAGTCTCATTCTCTGTGTTCATTCTAAGCCTGCAGTTTCAATGTTGCATCCATTGGCTCCTAAAACGCACTTGATGCTGTTGTGTCTAATGTTTGTTTGATTTTGGTGAAATGCTGAAACTCCACTCTGTCAACATGTTTTTATAATTCTGACGCAGATATAAAACACAAGGCAGAAGTTATTAAGCACTGCTTGTTTTAACACCAACAAAGACAGCATGTGACCAGACTGGCAGGCCTGATCCAGCTGGGCTTGACAGCAGAGCACACATGAAAGAAGGGGATGGAGATATGGAAGATGGAGGGATGAGAAAAAATGAAGGATGAACAGAATCACACATGGAGATCCTGCTGTTCACAGCAGCAGGTGCAAAGGAAAGGAGGGACTAGAGTGATGAGGGGGTGTGCAAGTGTTTTTGATAGAAAGAAGAAAAAAAACCATCAAATGGAGGGAGTGGGTGGAGGAGGTGACAACCAGGAAGTAGCACTGAGTGAATCATTCAGACATCATACCTGCTTATGATTTGTTAAACAGGATCTTTGTTTAAATTAGAGTTATTGTGTTTAATTCTGATCTGCAGAACTCCTGATGCTGGTCTGGACTTCAAGCTGCAGACAAGCTGACACTGACAACAGCAGGCGGGCACACGCTTCACTGTCCACTTCCTGCTGTGTGAAAGCAAAGAGAGCAGCGAGTGGCTGTCAGCTCTAAAGACAAATCAATAAAGGCTCATGAGCAGGTTGAAAACTGGGAGTTTTTAAATCTCATGCTACAACTCTTGAAATATTTCTGAACTTTGCAGGCACTGAAAGTATTACACTTTATTTGAAACACTCTAAATAACAGTTTTCTTACATATATGGTCAGTGTTTTGTGAACTGGCTGCAGGTGGAGGCTGGAGCACTTTTATCGTTCATTATTGAGTTTTTCTGTCCCATAAAAAAGAGGCTAAATAACTGAACTAGCACAAGCGTCTGTGCTTGCAGACACTAAGCTGGATTCATGCCTTAATAAAGATTCTTATAATAAAAAAAAATCAAATCCAAAGTTGGGTAGATGGAGGGGGGGAGAGGGGGATTTATTTTAGATTATAGTACATCAGTCTTGAGGAGAAGCATCTCTGTTGAAGACTGGGCGTTGACAGACAACAAGCGAACAGGCAAGGGAGGATAGCTGAAGATCTCTGTCTTTGATGAGACATAACAATATCCAAATCCCAGACCGCCTCTTATTTAAGTTACTGAGGACTCTAAAAAGGGAAGTTTTTCCAAAGTCGCTCAGAAGCCTGCACGCTTTAGGTGAAGGGAGGGAATGGAGAGAGCAAGAAGAAGAAGGGTGGGGGAAAGAAGATAATGTTTATGCATTAGATTTTCAAAGCACTTTTTTCTGCAAGGAAATTCAAGGAAAGATTCAAAGGTGTACTTCTTGCAGGAAGATCTAAAGGATTCTTTCTCCCTCACGCTGTTATTACTTGAGATACAAAGTCTGTCTGTAGCTTAGCCAAGACTGTATGCACATGGTAACTGAGCGTGAGAAGGCCTTACATAGCTACAGTATATCCAGTAAAGGAATTGAGTGATGTGTCACTGTATATTTTATATATAATATTCTCTACGCTCAGACTACACAGTTGACATCAAAGAGAACAGGAACTCTAAAGTAGCACCTCAGCAAGGCAATCGAATGCTACCGTTAAGTCAAGTCGAGCACTCTGCCGCCCACAAGCGATGCTCCAACATGTACAATGAAGTCTGAAGTGTGTGTGCTCACTTATCGCTCCAAATCCAAACTCATCGGATCAACATTAGCTGAGACTTTTTTCTAAACGGAAGTTTAAACTTGAAAACTTCAGAGGAAGAGGACTCTGAAAGAGCTGAAGGAGCAGAGATGTGGGTGAAGGGTGTGTATGCACACGCTGGCGTTGGATAGATGCTGAGCGCAGCACTCGTACATACGTGTGATTAAAAATTCAAATGAGCGCCTTTAGAGTAGATGGAAGGCTTTGAGCCTCTGTAATGAGGCTGATATATGAAGTTTAAACATTCGAAGCTGCTGGAAGTGCCACCGTAGAAAAAGCGACAGAGAAAAAGGGAGAGAGGCGAAGAAAAAGGAAAAAGATTTGTTGCTTTGATGCCGTGATATCACCGTGGGGCACGACTGGTTGGCTGAGGCTGGTTGGTACTGGGATCCGGAGAGCCTTCAGAGTGTTTGCAACGTTCCCCAGGACACCATTTCTAGCAATGCGTCGCCAACAATCCAGTACAAACTGTGAGAAAAGAGGAAGAAAAGCAGAATAAGTGAAGTTACAGACTCAAGGAGGATTGGAGGAAGCAAAGAAAAGAGAGTGGAGTGAAGAAGTAGAAGGGTGATATTACAGAGGTGGAGGGGAGGAACCCTGAGAGGGACAAAGAAGTAACTGCAATCGATTTTCTGTACAAACCTGTCAGTCTCATACCGACTTAGACTCAACCACAAACTCTCACAATCACAATAAGGCAGGTAGAAAGAGGATTTGGTGTGTAGGACTGGGACAGATTGAGTCTATGTGTGTGTGAGACCACATGCGGATGCAGTCACACACACACACACACACGGTTCTTCTATCTGTGGAAGCAGTGGGAGTCTGGTGCCACTTTGAACTTTCCTACCATTAAAAGCCTGACAGAGTTTTGAAGAGGCCTATTGAAAGAGAACCTGTGCATTTATGATGTAAATGCATTTTTTCTAACCCTTTCTCTCCCCCACCTCCTTCCTTTTTTTATATTTTGACAGCCTTTGAAATTTGTCATATGCACATCCAATTTAACAGCCAGAGAAGACTTCTCCTGCCCCCTTTACTTCTTTTTCACAACAATCCATTTTCACATCAACTTGAAAGGGATTGACTGAATATTTTTGCTTGATTTTCTTTAATGTAATCATCACTGTTTCAGTTATGTTGTCTTATTCTGATAATTTTCTGTCAGATTTACTTACCCAACCGATTCTTCAAAGGAAGAGAACAACTGGTTTTTCAAAAGGACAATAATTTCTTTAGTACACAGGCATCAACACTTTAAAAGCAGCTCCCGTTACTTTTATTTGTGGCGGAAATATCTATTTAACTGACCTGAAAAGTATCAGGGTCATTTAGCAGGTACAGCACCTGAAACATATTTGTGTTGTGTTAAATCTAAGTCCAGCAAAATGTGTTGACCTGAGACGAGGCCAAAGTATTAGAGACTGAAAGTGTCCTTTTTATTAGATATTAAAAATCTAAATTATTTATCACATTTATTCAGGTATTGTAAAGTCATAATCCTTGGAAATAAAAAACAAAAAATATATTACAAAAATATTCAGAATAAATTGTATCAACAAAAACATGTGAGCCAGTCTGGAAGTCGAGAAAAGAAAGTTTCATTTAGCTTTTGAAACGAGACGCTGTTCAGATGCAGCTTCTGAGCTGTACAACAAAACCAGGAAGTTGTTACAGAAATGAAATTAGCAGTGACTGTAAATCAACGGGACACTGTTCGATAATAAAAAATAAAAAAACATCTTAGATCATTTTTAGTTGTTGATTCCTGCTGAGTCTCATAGTTTCTATCATGTTGTTGTGTGACCAAATATTAATTATTTATTATGAATTAACATCTTAAAACACACCATGACCGTGTTCATATGATTTCAATAGAAGAAGGTGAAGATGCTTCACACATTTCTGTGGATGAAACGTAAACGATATTTGTTGCAGCTAATTAAATGTGAACTAACGAGGTGTTTCACCAGGTGCTGGATCAGTTCCATCACATAATACTACAGGAGTCATTCAGTCACCATGGCAACAGAACCTCTAACTGATAAAAAAGCTTCAGAATATTCTGAAAGTGAAATCTGTTCTGTGTAAAAGTTTTAATCTCATCTGTTTTATTGAAGGAGCCAGATTCGGTTCCTGAAGTCAGTTTGTGCAACAGTTTAATAAGTCTGTTTGATCTGGACTGAAACCTTCTTCACTTGTTGGCTCGAGGTTTGTCCACTTGGCCCAGAATCAACTTGGCTTGAACCCTGAAGGCAAGCAAACAGATCAAATCTAAAATAGTGTGAGGGAACCTTTTGGCTTCATAACGCACACGTGGCCTAAAATCACTTTTAAAAATAAAACATTCTCATTTTTACTTACTGCTGTTTTGCTTTTACAAACTTTTTATTCTTTATGAAAGAACTGCTTGTGTATTCCAGTGTTATTAACCTGTTTGATGATATAAACTGTCACAATCTATTACAATAAACACAAAGTTTACAAACTAATTTGTGGCTTCAAGAGAATCAGAATCACATTGTAAAATTCATCAAAAGCAACAAAATGTCTTTATAAAAACATGTCAAGTCCCTTATAAATCCATGTACAGAGTAAAGAAGACATATACTGCTGTCCTGTCCGTCTTCTGTATTAGAAAAGTCTCCAAGCGTCTCTTTCAGACACTTTTAGACATGAGATACCTATTAGAGCTGATGTGATTCTTACTTCAGCAGCAGACCACCTATTGGTTGAGAGAAATACTTTGTGCTGCATCCTTCACCTGCATGTTGTTTTGTTGTGCCAATGCCTGTTGGCTGAGTCTTAATAAAGCCTAAACCCTGCAGAGAATCCTCTCTCTGTTCCACAGCTCCTACTGCTCGTCTGTCTCAAGTGTACCGTAATTTACTGTCACAGAACTCCTCAAACCGGCCGCCACACGGTGCGCAGAGGGGGGAGGTACACTCGCTAGCACAGATCATCGTCAAAAAGAAAGAAGAAACTATACACACACTTCCCCTTCTGCAAAAAAAAAAAGCTAAAGTCCCTAAAAAATGGAGAAACAGTTTCTCAGAAACTCAAACTCACAGCGGTTCACCTAGCTTTGTTTAGGTTTTCTTCTTTTTTCAGAAAGGGAGGAAAGAAACAGTGAAAAATTGCTAGGTGGTTGTCAACAGTTGAAGCTACAGCTGCACCTGGCATCGTGCTACTGCTCTTTGATCACTTGTCAAGTGAAATTCCACCACTGGATTAAAGTGAAGAAGGGAGCAAACCAAGAGACGGAGGACGAAAACACACAGAGGACGACTCGCCTAAAATGTGGCCCTGCGTGTTTTCTATCTTTCATGTTGCGCGCTCTGCCGTGTTGGCTGTAATTAAAATCAGCAGGATTTGTTGAATTTGTCTCAAGCTGATCAACTTGTTTCCTCACACATAACACAAGTTTGGATTTACACACTAAGTGAAAATATTCAAATACAGAATCCATCCAAAGATAAACTGATGATGAGAAATCATCACCCAGACACAGTCACAGACAGTTAGAAATTAGATTTTAGTTTTTGTTTGTTTGTTTGGTCATCTTCAAAGAAATAGAATTTCATGGAGCAGTTTTTCTCTTCTTTTATGTCTCTTGGACGGACTCGACACCATGTGACTCTGTCTTCTATAAAGTTACAGTAAAATCTTGTGTGTGGAGTGTTTTATACATGGAAACATGTCAACAGTTTGTCTCTACGTTGACTGATCTGACAGACTGGTGACCTGTTTGGTATGTGGACATCTGAGACGGGCTCTGGTCCATTTAAAATGCCCAATATGGACTAAAGTTTTCTGCATGTGGTCCTTGTCACCTTTCGTGCTGTTTTCTTTTGGAATAACAGAATGGACAAACCAAACCAACACTGTGGTTAAAGCAGACCCTTCTATATTGTCTCATGTCCAGCTCAATGGACAAATACTAAACTTAGTTTTTAAGGTTTCTAACCTTAAAGAAAATATTCTTCTATTAAAGGTCTTGATTTTTTTTTACATCCCTCTCTATTTGTGATGCATATAAAATGTCTTTCATTAAATACTATATTTTTTATGTTATTGTAGGTAAACCATCATCACAGTTGTAAAAGTGATCATTCTTTTTTATCAGTTTTTGTCATTTTATCTCTCGCCGTTGTTCCCCCTGAAGCCTCGCTGTGAGACTGTAGAGCAGAAGTTAACTCTCTTTCAAACATGCCGGGGCATCTGAGTTAAACTGTTAGCATTACCGAGTTAACACCTACCATGGGAGTCATGACTGAGCACCGTTGCTCTGAATGGTGGGAGCGACCTTGAGTGCAGCATCAGGAATTCGCTCTATTTGACAGTTGGCTCTTACGCATGCCCTTGACTTAGCATGTGATAATGCTGTCAGAGATTTTAGAGAAGAGAACCGCTGGCATGCTAATCTCTGCTATGTTTGCAACAAGACAAGGAGGAGCTGTCCATGGCATCCACAGAGAGGTGTTGACAGTCGTGCTACCAGTTGTTCCCTGAAAGATGAAGAAGCCCAGAGATTTCCCAGGTTCACATGCAGCGACAGTAAAGGTTGGATTAGATTAGGAGGAGTGATGTTCACGGCAGCTGCTCGAACTGTGATTTCATTATGGGGGTCCCGCAATACGGGACATGAAAACCACAATAATGTTGTTATATACCCTCATAGTCTGTAGATCTGAACCTTGAGCTTTGAGTGTAAAATAAACTCTTGTCTCCAGGCACTTTGTTGAAGTTTCCTCATGCAGTAACTGTCACAAATATGAGTTACTTTCTTTACACAGAAGTGATCAAATTTGTCTTCTGGTTTAAACCAGACAAAAATAATTAGAGTTTATATTATTAACTCGTTAATGCTCTTGAATAACTAACGAGACTTTAGTTAAAAATCTTGTGAGATTTTAGGGAGATTTCCAGAAGCCCAGTTTGTCTTTAGGACGTGTTCATTAAGTCCCAGTTTTTGGACCTAGTTTTTATCTTGGACATTATAAGACACAAATTTCATCATATGCATCAAAAGTAAAGCAACTTGACTGATAATTAAACAGTTTTACATTAGTTTCTGTCTTGTCTTGATAACATGGTGTGTAGGTTATATTGGGAAATTACAGAAGTAACATACATACTTGCTGTTGTTGTTTTTTTTACAGTCTTGCAGAGAAATCAGAGATAAATGCTGTTACAAAAGATTCTGTTTGTTCCACGTTCACTAAAACGTTCTGAACAGAGAACAGAAATGTTTGGATTGACCAGCAGATGGCAGCATATAACACATCTAGATCCTTCAATAACTCTGTCACCCATTCTTATCTATTACAAACTGTTATCAGATTATTAACTCCTTTTTAATTCATTCAAGATCATTCAAAATTAAAATGTAATTAGTTAAAAGTCGTTCATTCATCTTACATTTCATCAACAACCTTTGACACATTTTGTTTGAATTTTAAGGAACAATGTCAATAAAATATTTATATTTATACCAATATTCATAATAACTGATCAGCTTCTGTACGCCAGCCAGGGGCAGTTTGGGGTTCAGTTTCTTGCCCAAGGATACTTCAATACGACGCCTCCTTTGTGATTAAATCACTCATCTCCTGATCAGACTCCCTTCCTCATTAGACCATGACCAACCCCTGCTGAGACCTGAAACTGTTTGTACATATTTATCATTAAATCTGGACTTGTTCATGGGAACTGGATCATTTTTTTAATGAATGGAGTTATAAATAAACTGAACTGAAAGTCTTTACATATAAGTTGTTCATGTTTCTGTGAGCGCTTCATGCATATGCAGTCACGCAGGGTGTGGCGGTATCTGAAACACTTTGGTTCTGTTTCATGGGAACCTGAGAGCAGCTAATCCTCTTTTAGGTAGGAGAGGACTTCTACATACAAATCCTCCAGTTCTGAGACCCAGTGCTCCTCATATGGGCCCCTAACTCCCTTTGCCAAGTCTGACTATATAAAACAAAAAAGAGAACCCCCCTGTTTTCATATGCTACACATAAAACAGCTGCCTACCGTGAGGCAAATCCCCTATCTCTGTCTTTTCTTCCACAAACAGCAGAAGGAGAAAGGAATGGGATGTGGATAAGCCGGAGCAGCAGGAGACTGTCAAGTTGAAGGGCTGAGATGACCTGTTTCAGAAGAAGGGCTGAAACTGAATAATGGCTGTTCATGAAGGGGTCATTGTCTGAGAGCAGACTCAAGGAAAGTGAGATTAAAGCTGCAGATCTCAACACTTTGATTTGGTTTCTTAATGTTTTTCTTAATCACGGTGCGTATGTAGTGTACAGTTTACAGCTGTTTACAGTGCTGATGTGAATCTTTTCTTAAACAGCTGGATTCTTTCAGTAGAATGTGTTTAAATATATTTTAGATTTGTTCTTTGTTTCCTTGAAGATGTTTTGTTCTCCAGCTTTGGTTCATCTTTAACTAGATTTTCTTTGTTTAACTCATGTTTTATGTTCTTTTAGAGTTCCTGTAGCACATTAAATCATGTAAATGCAACCTTTTATTGAAATGTGTTAACAGGTTTTGGGTGTGTATGTTGATCTGTTTGTGGTTATTGTAAGAGATAAAGTTACAAATAGTTTTACATGTGTAGTTTTTTATCATCTTGTGTCAATAAGCTGCCAGTAGGGGGCAGTGTTGCAACTTAAATGCAGTAAAACAAACAAACAAAGCAATTAAAACAAATCTGACCTCAGATTTACAAAAAAAGAAAAGAAAAGAAAAGAAAAGAAAAGAAAAGAAAAGAAAAGAAAAGAAAAGAAAAGAAAATCTGAGAAATAATTAGTGATCTTGAACCCTGTTAACTTGACTTGTAAGTTTTATCACAATGAAATTATAATGTGATAAAAACACATAACAAAAAGACCTCTATGTTTTTTAGCTGAGTGTCAAATAATAAAGTAATTAAATTAAAATGCCACAAATGATTACAAGTGAGTGAAAAACGTGAAATAAATAGTAGTTGAATTATCTTGCAGTCCAGTAGGTGGCGGTATCATACAAACATAAATACTTCCTGATGTTCCATAACTTCAGCGTAAAAACTCGTAAAATTAAGACAGATTTCACTTCATTTTCCAAATAAATATATCAGTTTCTTAGTGCACTTCATACCAGGATGGATTCCCAAAAATGGAAAATTGGCTTAGATAAATGTTAATTAGATTTTGGTCTTTTATTCCAAAAAAATATACAAATTATTAATCCCAGATCATGATTTGTATAAAAAGACTAAAATGCATTAACTCACCAAAATGTTTCATAATGGTTCATGTGATTGAGAAACACAAGTGTGGTTGTCATTAGGGGAGGATGCATCTTTGCAGGCAGACAGGACTCCAGCAAAGGTTTGCTGCTGAGGTTAGCACAGACAGACAGAGCGACAGATGCAGTGGCTATTGCTAGCATCTTCTAAGGGCTGAGGCAAAGTGGTGGGTCAGACAGTCCAATTTTGTAGCACAGTTCACACAACATGGGCAGACAGATTCGAGGCACGATCCAAATTTTGATCCAAGATATGGAAAAGTGGTCACTTACATTTTTTGTACTGTTCTTGTGTCTTGGGGTTTTGGCGTACTGTCATGTTTCTGTGTCTGAGAATGTATTTTT
The DNA here is from genome assembly GCA_006937955.1 of Pachypanchax playfairii. Lineage (NCBI taxonomy): Eukaryota > Metazoa > Chordata > Actinopteri > Cyprinodontiformes > Aplocheilidae > Pachypanchax > Pachypanchax playfairii. The sequence goes on along the minus strand of SSNP01000038.1, from coordinate 2,225,122 downwards.
TAGTTTTTGTCATGATTCTGTTTAAGCCACAGGTAAAACGTTATTTTTACTCTTTTTACGTGTGTGTGTTCTTCCACCTTGCAGCACCTGTTCTGTCTCTGTCTCTTCCCACTCTCCTTGTCCCAACCTCTATTTAAGTTGAGAGAATGCTTTGTTTGTTTAGTTAAACGTATGGTCTGTAAAAGCTGCAGTGAGCATCCTGCTGCCTGCAACACAGTTCAGCATAACTGGTTTAGTGGGTTAGTGCTGGTCTGGGGAGGAAGATCCATGGAGGGATCCACAGACCTGTACAGAATAAACAAGGAACATTGACTTTCATTTGGTATCTGGATGAAATACTTAGACTCTTCACTGATGGATAAGGAGGACTGATTCTGTCCTGGAGAGTGAACTGGAGTCTCTTGAGTTCATTGTCTAAAGAGAAAACAACAGAGTGTCTTCAGTCAGAAGATTCTTCATAATCTGCTGCAGCACAGACCGCTACAGGAGATCCTTCCTGTCTACACCTAGAACCTTCTATAATGGCTTCCTGAAAAAGAACTGAGCTACAACAACACTTAATTTCCCTTCGGGGATTAATAAAGTATTTTTGATTTTGATTGATTGATTGATTGATTGATTGATTGATTGATTGATTGATTGATTGATTGATTGATTGATTGATTGATTGATTGATTGATTGATTGATTGATTGATTGATTGATGCAGTGGGTCCTGGGTTCATCTTGGGGCATGATAATACCTGGTCTTGTGTTCCTGGAGGACGAGGGAACTGATGCTGACCCTCGCTTGATCTAAATCTAATAGAACATCTCTGGAACTTCAGATTAAGGTCCATATGACACCCTCAGGTTGAAGCTCAACTTACTTACAGAAATGTGTTACAAGTACAAAACCAAAAGTTACATATAAAAAAATAAGTTACATGTACAAACTTAAAGACCCAATCGTAGCTCCATACCCTTAAACCACAAAATACAGACACATTTTGTCTTTGCTGATGCTTTATTGCAAGCTTATGCAAGTGCCAAGAAAGAGAAAACAAGATGATTCATTGCGATTCTCAAAACCACAGATAGGTTCAGTATAATAAATGTGATTATTTTTCACAATGGAACCCAGAGAAAAGATGCTACAAGCAAAATGTATTAAAATCAATCCCTAATTCTCTCATCAGTTCATCTCACAGCTGGTCTAAACCTGGCTGACTGCAAGACTTAGAAAACGTATTTTCTGAGTCTCCCACCAGAACACCGTTCCTGGTGTAGAAAACTTTGGCCAAAGATGGATTCATGGGGGATGGAATGTACTCCTGACACTGACTGCCACCAAGACTTGGTGCACATTCAACTTCGTATGTATAGAAGAAGGTACCGTATTGAAACATGCAGCTGTCTTCTACAACCCCCTCATGGAGCTCAAACGAACACTCACCGAGCAGATCACTATTCCAATATGTATCCTCATCATAAACAGTGAATGTAAGTCTGTTCTGCATGTTGATGACAATGGGTCCAAATTCAAATGTTTCTCTCCATCTAGGATTATCATCATTAGATATGATGCTGGAGCGTTTTATCTGGTCACCATATTTAACCTCTACTGAACCGTCAGTCTGAGACCAGTCATCACCATACAGATTGTAAGCATAAAGGTTGTACACCTTCAACGTTGCAAGACCTTTCCCAGCAGGGCAGCAGTTTGATTTAACATTCTGGTTACTGTTACACACACAAGCACACGGATCTCGTTTGCTGGATCTGTGTCCAATCTGACAGGATTCGGAACATTGTTTCAGCACAGCATTCTTCTTGATGTACAGCTCCACCTCTTGTTTCAGTCCATTTCTGGCATGATGATTTTCTGGCAGGATGGTGTGCAGGGGCTTCAAGTTGTATTTGACCACATCAGGTGTCATTTTAAGAGAATTTATCCAGTTGTTAAAGTTTGAACCCTCTTGAAAGAGCACTATACCGTTTTCATTCCCACCAATAACTTCAGTGAAACGCTCACTGAACTCAGAACTGAAACTTTGAGCAGAGGAAAGACTCTTTTTCTTTGCCTGACAGTGTTTATACATGGCCTGAACACCAGCACCACCTAATACGTTGACTGAGGCCTCAACTGATAAACAATCACTAACATCTGTTTCCGTCAGTCCACTCATGGCTGCCATGCAGGTCTTGAAAGATGTTGTTGCTTTTATTTCCCCCCCGAGAGACACCTGAGTGACGTAATGAGTACCATAAGTGTCGATCAGATTACGATATGGAGACTTCTTGGCAGAAGAATATGGAGGAAGAGCGTTCACATCTGATAGAAATTCTTGACTCAGAGGAGGTTTAGCTGTCAGTCGGTAGCTGTGGAGCACAGGAAGTAGAAAACCGTTAATGATCATCACTGTCACTTTAGAATAGAATAGAATAGAATAGAATAGAATAGAATAGAGTAGAATAGAATAGAATAGAATAGAATAGAATAGAATAGAATAGAATAGAATAGAGTAGAGTAGAGTAGAATAGAATAGAATAGAATAGAATAGAATAGAATAGAATAGAATAGAGTAGAGTAGAGTAGAGTAGAGTAGAGTAGAGTAGAATAGAATAGAGTAGAGTAGAGTAGAGTAGAGTAGAATAGAATAGAATAGAATAGAATAGAGTAGAGTAGAGTAGAGTAGAATAGAATAGAATAGAATAGAATAGAATAGAATAGAATAGAATAGAGTAGAGTAGAGTAGAGTAGAGTAGAGTAGAGTAGAATAGAATAGAATAGAATAGAATAGAATAGAATAGAATAGAATAGAATAGAATAGCCTTTATTGTCCTTGTACAGTGTACAATGAAATTTGAGCGCTTCTAACTTGGTGCAAAAATGTAAAACAATCAAAACAATCAAAAACAATCAAGTATAAGTAAAAACAACAAAGGGTACTAATAAATGACACTATATACACTTTATTGTACGTTGATTCAAAATCCTTCTAATAGTCCATAAAGCATTTAATCATTTTTAAAAATAAAACGGACGTCTAGGATCATCAGATTTTAAAGGCTCTAGACGCTTTTACCCAAAACAGTTTATAAACCTGAAACTACACACACATGGTCAGAACTGATGAAGGCTTTTGGATGAAAGGTGAACTGAAAGATGTTTTATGTCAGCGTTAAGACAATCGCAATACTCACCTGTAGAAGTTACAGTCCACAGAATGGCGAACAAATGAGTACCGGTCTTGTTTGGACTTAGTCATCCCAAACTTAGACCCTCTGGAGTGTGAACCTCCAAAACCAACACCAACAGTAACTGAAGGGTCCACCGGGATGTTAAGACCAATTTTCCAGTCATTGGACACCGATGATGTAGAATCATTGACGAGAGTCTCAACAGAATCATATAACATACTGGAGACCTTCAAAGTGCACTTGGGGAGGTTTCTCCAGTCCACCACAGGGACCGGGACCTTCTGGTTCTCTCTATTCATGTAGCTGTTTCTATACATTCTACAGGTGCCATTTCCAAGGTCCCATGTTTCGGTGTCGATCACATAGGCACCTTTCCTCTCCATTGTGACGATATCAAAGCCTTCTCCACCCAGGTTGTAACCTGGGACAAATGGAGCAGTTTTACATTCTTGTGGTGAACCAGTGAAGCTCACACTGGATGAGAAACACGGAGGACTCAGAACCCCGAACAGGAGCACGAACTGCCACAGGCCGCCCATCTGTGGAACAAAGATTAAATTAAAAAAGACCAAATGTGAAAAAAACAGCCATCTTTGGACAAATGATATCTTCTTTATTTTTAAAAAAAAAATGGCAATAAAAAAGACAAAAACATTTTTTATGATAATATAAATAAAGTATCTTTACTATACCATGAAGGATTGTTTTATTGTTGCAAAAAGTTCCACAAATGAGATTTTCTGAAAATTATAAAGTCTTACCTTGACTGTAGACAGCATCTTCTGGCAAGCTGTTTCTGTTATCTGGTCATTGAATATGAAGATGGAGTTTTAGAGGTCATTGCAAAATTCACAGGTTTTGTTATTTTCTACACCGCTATTAACCACAACTTTGACACCCATAAAAAATGCATTGATATTTATCTTCTTGCACGAAACCATGGGGAAGTTGTTTTTCAATGATAAAGTAAAAAAAAAAAAAGGATTCTGTTGACACAGTGAAATATTAAGAATAAAATAATGCATAAACATTAAGACAAAGATTGTGATTTGCAACCTAAAACCAGTTTTATCAACAGCAGTGCCAACTTCAAACCTAATGTCCATATATACTGTATATACTATATACTGTATATATATATATAATTTTAAAAGTCTAGTTTTCTTTGAACTTACAAGGATTATCTGCAAAATCCTGCATCTAGGACTGAGTTTCAGTCATGATTCATATCTCAGGACCTGTAATGTTTGGAGTTTAAGGCTGGACTGGAATACACATGCAGGAGAAGAAAGGTGTTTTATAAAAAGGTTTAGTTTATAAAAGTAAACTCCTCTGAGATAGAGAAGGTTAGTCTAGGAACAGTCAAGATCATTCACAAGGAATCTAAAAATCTATCCATAATCCTAAAACCCAATGTCAGGGTTAGGGTTGACCCTGACACTGGGTTCCTAACCCTGACGCTAACCAGGCGTTGGACGGAACCTTGATCAGTATTAAACTTGAGCACTGAGGCTGATTGTTGTGTCGCTCACTCTGTCCTCCTGCTTCATCAACACTCTGAGCAAAAACACAAAGAAACCAAGAGCTGCATGAATCTAACGTGTCAGCACATGATGGAAGGCCGATGGGCAGATATGTAAGCAGTAACACACAAACACAGATCCAACATCAGAATAATCCAAGTTTAAGTTAATCCACAAAGGGGCAGGCAAAAGGTGAGATCAGATACAGTCCAAGATCAAAACACATACTATTTTTTTATTAATTTCCACTAAGATAAGCTCTCTGTATCAGCATCCCTATAAAACAGCTCAACAAGCATCACGCTTTAGAGCCTCATTCTGATGTATCATCATTTGACTGACTATATATATATATATTTAGTTTAATCTACATCTGAATTTCTCCATCTCAGACAAAGATGATTTACTTGAGCCCCATCTTGTTCTGAAAAGTTTGTAACTTCTGTTTTCTTGCTGACAGAAAGATTCGTGCTAGCAACTTCTCTAAAACATGGTGTTAGTGAATCAAAAACCAGCGTGAACACATGAACCACCAAATCACACATTTAATCGATATGCAGCTTTACTCATCTGTTAATGTCTCACTTTGTCTAAAATGTTCAAACATCTTTCTCTGAAATGAGACTTCCTTTTTCCAGTTAGAGACCAGTAACATTTCCATTAGACTGTCCTGATTCTCATGTTTCAAATCAGACTTTTTCTTGAATAACACAATTAGTTTAAGACAAGTGATGTTTAAGAAAAGATTGTAGGTTGCCATATGTCTATAATAACTGAACAATAAGTTCATAATTTCATTGCAGCTGTCGAATCTCAATTAAATGTGAATTTAATTCCTATAAAATGCTTAAAATCCATTAAACAATCATTGATACTTTTTTGTCTCTAGTGTTTTTAGGTTATCTTGTTTGAATTAAACACAACACCATGTTAGTAACTATAGACAGCTGGTAAACATCACATGACTTCTCTGTTTGAAGCTTCTGTGACATAAAATAACAAGCAGCCCAAATTCAATTTAAAATACAAAAATAACAATTGTATGCTCTGAATGCCATTCAAAACATTTTGCTTATCTAGAAACCTCTAGAGACCTACTCCTGGTCATCATCTTATAAATTCATATATCAGAAAACAAATCAATAAAATTCACCAGTGCCAGTCCATAACAAAGTCATTTTTCATCTGATTTGATTGGATATACCTTTTATTGTCCTACGGGGGGAAGTTACATGGAGATACAGAGAACAGCTTGACTGTCACTCTCCTGGCAGCCAGGCCCCTGAGGCTGGCGCACATTGCTCAGGTCAAGCCAAGATCACACAGGAGAATGAATGAATACATACATACATACATACATACAAGACAAGAAGGGTACAAATTCTTGTCGTTGGGGGTGTTCCCTGTAGTCCAGGTCCACTTTTGTACCTTATGAAGTTTTTCCACTAAAACAGTAAAATTATGCCACGTTTTGAAGTTTTAAACCAACATTCTGAAACATAATATTGAAAATGATGGATGAAACTTAATAAAATAGAGATTAACCAGCCTTGGCCAGGGTTGCAGGGGCAGTTGAAATGGTAGAAATTTGTACTTTATATCAATTTTAACCCTCAGAGGGACATTTTTGACATTTTAAAGACCAATATTGTACTTTTGAGGGAACAATTTACCTATAGGTACAAAAATGTTCTTGTCTCGTACCTCTATTTCTGAGAGTGTACCCTCTCCCCCCGGTTTACATATCGGGTTGTGTGAATGGGTGAATGTAAAACTTTGTGCTTTGAGTGGTCTGAATGCTATACAAATACAGGACATTTACATACATACATACATAAATACATACATACATACACACATACATATATACATACATATACATATACATAAGCACACATAAACCTACAGTATGTGTTAGAAAAAGGATGAATAAGACTACATTGGGTCCAAGGAGTTACACCTAGTGCCCATAAGGGGGGGTGCACCGGATGGAAGCACAAATAAAAATAAAACACTCCAGCGGGGGTGAACAGACACCACGCACACATGGTGAGGTCATTGAGAGGGCGTGTCTGCGATGTATGATTGTTTAATGTGTTTCAAGAATGTAAACGTCGTGGCTGAGCAACGCTCTCAGATGTTTTTTTTGTCAGGAAGTCTCTGACCTTGGGAAAGTCTATGTTCCAGCTTCAGTGTTTGGAGTGAGAAGGGATGGGGAGGGGGGACAGAGTGTCCCATCTGCATTCTCCTCAGGGGAGTTTGAAGTGTTGACCTTCGGCCCAGCCAAAACAAAGATAAAGCCAAGTTAGAGCAAGACTGCTGAATTCTGCATTCTTTTCAGTCCATATGGTACACTTATTCCAGTGGAGAATCCGAAACAGCCGAAATAGACCAAATTACATGAAACAGCCAATCAATCACTCCTCCACACTGAACCGAACCTGCAGCTTCTCCAAGCTGACACCCATCCTTCCAGTGAGATCCTAATCACATCAGTATGTGATCCAGACCCACTGAGCTTTTTAGTCAGATAAGGCACACACTTTCCATTTTTTCCGAATTTGTCGATACATCAGGTGACTGCCAGCTCCAATCAGCAGGTTCCCATGATCAGTAATGCAAATATATCTGTCCTCCACCGACAGAGCGTGGGTCGAGTCCGAGCATGGCGGCTCCCCCTTCACAAGCCTCAATTGGAGTAAAAAAAGTTTTCCAATGTGTAAGTGACCACGATACCAGATCCATAGCGGGAGCAGAACAGAATGCGTGTGCCTCACCGAGAGATCAGCAG
>SSNP01000038.1:2203715-2217616 GCA_006937955.1 Pachypanchax playfairii | reverse complement strand
ATCAAAACACATACTATTTTTTTATTAATTTCCACTAAGATAAGCTCTCTGTATCAGCATCCCTATAAAACAGCTCAACAAGCATCACGCTTTAGAGCCTCATTCTGATGTATCATCATTTGACTGACTATATATATATATATTTAGTTTAATCTACATCTGAATTTCTCCATCTCAGACAAAGATGATTTACTTGAGCCCCATCTTGTTCTGAAAAGTTTGTAACTTCTGTTTTCTTGCTGACAGAAAGATTCGTGCTAGCAACTTCTCTAAAACATGGTGTTAGTGAATCAAAAACCAGCGTGAACACATGAACCACCAAATCACACATTTAATCGATATGCAGCTTTACTCATCTGTTAATGTCTCACTTTGTCTAAAATGTTCAAACATCTTTCTCTGAAATGAGACTTCCTTTTTCCAGTTAGAGACCAGTAACATTTCCATTAGACTGTCCTGATTCTCATGTTTCAAATCAGACTTTTTCTTGAATAACACAATTAGTTTAAGACAAGTGATGTTTAAGAAAAGATTGTAGGTTGCCATATGTCTATAATAACTGAACAATAAGTTCATAATTTCATTGCAGCTGTCGAATCTCAATTAAATGTGAATTTAATTCCTATAAAATGCTTAAAATCCATTAAACAATCATTGATACTTTTTTGTCTCTAGTGTTTTTAGGTTATCTTGTTTGAATTAAACACAACACCATGTTAGTAACTATAGACAGCTGGTAAACATCACATGACTTCTCTGTTTGAAGCTTCTGTGACATAAAATAACAAGCAGCCCAAATTCAATTTAAAATACAAAAATAACAATTGTATGCTCTGAATGCCATTCAAAACATTTTGCTTATCTAGAAACCTCTAGAGACCTACTCCTGGTCATCATCTTATAAATTCATATATCAGAAAACAAATCAATAAAATTCACATTCATTTATAAAGTGCCAGTCCATAACAAAGTCATTTTTCATCTGATTTGATTTGATATACCTTTTATTGTCCTACGGGGGGAAGTTACATGGAGATACAGAGAACAGCTTGACCGTCACTCTCCTGGCAGCCAGGCCCCTGAGGCTGGCGCACATTGCTCAGGTCAAGCCAAGATCACACAGGAGAATGAATGAATACATACATACATACATACATACATACATACATACATACATACATACATACATACATACATACATACATACATACATACATACATACACGGGGCGGCTGTGGCTCAGTGGTTAGAGCGGTTGTCCTCCAATTTGAAGGTTGGTAGATCGATTCCGGCTTCCACCGCCACATGTTGAAGTGTCCTTGGGCAAGACGCTGAACCCCATGTTGCTGAGTGGTCTGAATGACTAGAAAAGCGCTATACATACATACATACATACATAAGCACACATAAACCTACAGTATGTGTTAGAAAAAGGATGAATAAGACTACATTGGGTCCAAGGAGTTACACCTAGTGCCCATAAGGGGGGGTGCACCGGATGGAAGCACAAATAAAAATAAAACACTCCAGCGAGGGTGAACAGACACCACGCACACATGGTGAGGTCATTGAGAGGGCGTGTCTGCGATGTATGATTGTTTAATGTGTTTCAAGAATGTAAACGTCGTGGCTGAGCAACGCTCTCAGATGTTTTTTTTGTCAGGAAGTCTCTGACCTTGGGAAAGTCTATGTTCCAGCTTCAGTGTTTGGAGTGAGAAGGGATGGGGAGGGGGGACAGAGTGTCACATCTGCATTCTCCTCAGGGGAGTTTGAAGTGTTGACCTTCGGCCCAGCCAAAACAAAGATAAAGCCAAGTTAGAGCAAGAATTCTGCAAGAATTCTGCAGTCTTTTCAGTCCATATGGTACACTTATTCCAGTGGAGACAATCTGAAACAGCCGAAATAGACCAAATTACATGAAACAGCCAATCAATCACTCCTCCACACTGAACCGAACCTGCAGCTTCTCCAAGCTGACACCCATCCTTCCAGTGAGATCCTAATCACATCAGTATGTGATCCAGACCCACTGAGCTTTTTAGTCAGATAAGGTTACACACTTTCCATTTTTTCCAAATTTGTCGATACATCAGGTGACTGCCAGCTCCAATCAGCAGGTTCCCATGATCAGTATTGCAAATATATCTGTCCTCCACCGACACAGCGTGGGTCGAGTCCGAGCATGGCGGCTCCCCCTTCACAAGCCACAATTGGAGTAAAAAAAGTTTTCCAATGTGTAAGTGACCACGATACCAGATCCATAGCGGGAGCAGAACAGAATGCGTGTGCCTCACCGAGAGATCAGCAGAGAGAGGCACTTTACAGAAATTTGGGCGGCCTTCTGCCTTAGCTGACTTGGGTCTGAGCTGACAGGAAGGAGACAAACACAGATGGATTTGGGACAGTCCTCATGTCTATAGAAAGATAAACAGTGAAACACTTAATGGCAGCAGTAACAATCAATACAAACATGGAGAGTAAAGAGAGACAGCAGAGTGAAGACGTGGTCAGTATGTCCTCCGGCAGTCCAAGCCTATAGCAGCATAACTAAAGGGATGGATCAGGATAACATAAGCTAACACTAATTATAGGATTGTGCAAAAAGGAAAGTTTTAAGTATGGGATTAGGAAGCTGACATATATCGTGCACGAGCAATGAGGCACGCGCACACAAAAATAAAACATCCCCGAGAGCGGATTAAACATCCAAGCGTGCATTTTCCCCCCATGGGCGCTTTTCTAAGCATTTGCAAGCTATTTAGTATCCTGAATCTTAGTCCCATCAAGTAATATTGTATCAGAACATTTTCTAACAAGATTGAACAACAATAAACATTAAAACCTATAAAAGTGTATAATCCTTCTGTTTATAATTTTGGATAATGCCGTTTATGATGAAATAATTATTTTTTTGTAAGTAAAATATAATGAAGGCAGTGTTTTTTTTTCATCATACTGCATTCTGTTTATAGTAGAAAGAGTTTCACCGTCTGCTGCTGTTTCTGCAGCACTGCAGTTGTGTCACTTTTTGATCTGGCATCTCAATGAGAGGAACTTTTTTTTAAACTAAAATGCTACATTTGCTTCTGAAATCCAGAAACAGAAGACAGTGTGAAGGAGACAGCAGGAAACAACTCGCTGCAATAAAAGAACCATCTTATTTTGATCAGGTGTCCGACCAGAGAAAAAAACTGTAAAACAGGAAACAAAGCTTACGGCCAAAACCTGTTAACTAGAACAAGTAAAAACATACAGTATGAAACCAATTCACATAATAAAACCACCTACATTATAGACAACGTGTAAAATACATGTACAACAGAATATTATCTTAGAAACCAGTAAATAATGATCCTAAACACAAAAACACACAGACGAGGCAGAAAATAAGAATCATTTTCTCAAAGGTCCACTAGATGGTGATACTGTACAAAATTTTCCACTATCTGATGTTTCTCAGACGTACTCCACAAAGTCAGTTCTCAAAAAGCAACAAATACAAAAAAAAATCTCTTTGTAAAACTGCTTTACAAAACAAGAATAATCATCAGAATATAGAGGATTTTGCTGCAATAGAAACAGAATGTACTGACGTTGCGTATGAGCTATTTATTGTTATGCCACTGTGGCTTTTTAACTTTTTCCTGCTAATGGTCATTTTAGTGGGCAGATATTTTTACTTGCATATAAGCCGACACATTGTGTCACTCCACAGACTGTCACCCCCACGTGCACTGTATACAGTATTTATTCTGATAACTTTAGAAGGAAGGTGTCATAATTTGCCACAATCGCCTCCGTCAGTGTGTGTCCCAGGACAGCTGTGGCTACATGTGTGTAGTTCATCATCACCAAACGTGTGAGTGTGTGTGTGAATGGGTGAATGACAAAAGCTGTAGTGTGAAGTGCTTTGCGGGTTGTATAAGCCTGAGTAAAGCGCTATACAAGTACACACCATTTACCATTTACCAATGGATGTTTTCCACCATATGAAAGTTTATGTTAAAAAAATGAAGTACAAATTTAATATTTGTATTTTTGGTGTGTGTGTTTGTTGAGCTGTGTTTTACGTTTTGTTCGACAAGCATTGCTTCATATAAAAAAACTAACTGGTGGGTGTCGTAGTCTAGCGGGAGGGACATCCCCTTTTGTTCAGAGGACTGGGGTTCGATCCCCGGTGCCAGTAGGGTTAGGATTAGGGTTAGGATTAGTATCCCTGGGCAACCCCACAACTGCTGTACAAAATGCTCCTCAGTCTGAAGAGGGATTAATAAAGTGTATATTATTTATTATTATTAATTATATCACATACACAGGACACCTTAAACTATTTTATTAATTAAGCAACAAGACCTCTATATACCTGTATGTTAGAACAGATTATTTTTTCATTCTGTTGAATAACTACACTATTTATAGTATAACTATTTAGCCTATCATGATAGACCTGCCCTACACTTATAACACCTCTTTATTGAGCAACATGAGACTGACTGTATCATCGAGACTTGAGTTTTGCAAATATAAGTGCCTAAAATATATTATTTTTGAATTCTGCCAAATAACTTCACTATTTATATAACTATTCAGCCTAGCAGAGCAAAAAACAGCCTGCATGACTAAATAAATAAAGATTTAGAAAAATTACATACCTATAGGATACACTAGTGAACATGTTCTAATGAGTTTTGGCAAACAGCTGTCGTTGACTGTGTCTTTCTCACCTGGATTTTGTCCCATATCTGTTCTGTCCTCATTCTCCTCTCCTTCTCTCTCTCTCTCTTCCTCCTTCTCTCTCTCTCTCTTCCTCCTTCTCTCTCTCTCTCTTCCTCTCTCTTTGTTCTAGTAATCAGGCCAAACATCAAGAACATCAAATATACAGTTGAAATAAGATATTTTAGATACATTTTAGATAAAAGCCCCAAAACATCAAGTCAGATTAAAATTTGATCTTTTAGTCACTTCTGTTATGTGGCTTTAATAGAGTTGGTGTGGAGGTGAAGTTTTATCTATCTGGGCAGATCTCAAAGGGTTTGTGTTTAGCATTAACACCTTGTGTAGTTTTAAGAATAGACTTAAAACTTTCCATTTTACACAATCCTATAGTCAGGGTTAGCTTGGGTTCTCCTGATCCATCCCTTTAGTTATGCTGCTATAGGTTTAGACTGCCGGAGAACATACTGACCACATTTCTTCACTCTGCTGTCTTTCTTTACTCTGGCTGCCTCTGAGGAGGATGTATCTCACATAAACAAACAATGAAATATTCCCACTAGAGCCATCAAATTGTTATTGCTTTGATTGTTACTGCTGCCATTAACTGTTTCTCTGTTTATCTTTCTATAGACATGACGACTGGCCAAAATACATCTGTGTTTGTCTGTGTCTTTTTCCTGTCAGCTCAGACCCCAGTCGGATAAGGCAGAAGGCCGCCCATCCTGAGCCGGGTTCTGGTTCTGGTTCTGCTAGAGGTTTCTTCCTGTTAAAAGGGAGTCGTTCCTTTCCACTGTCGCCAATCGTGCTGCTCAGGATGGGGGATTGTGCTGAAATAACAATTCAGCCCAATCGGCTGGTTCCTTAGATAGAAAATGTTTTATTATTAATTGGTTGATTTTTCTGTGAAGTGCCTTGAAATAACTTTGTCATGAACTGGCGCTTTATAAATAAACAAACTTGAACTTGAAATAAACTTAACCNTAAAAACATGATGAAGTTGTTTTCAGTTCTTACAATTTTAGTAGCTTCCAGTTAATTAAATCTAATATAATTTACTGTTACTGTTATCAAATAAATTTTTAATTTGTTTAACAAATTTTCTGACTTGTAATCTTGATACTGGTTTTATTTGGTAGAAATACTGACCTTAAATCTTGTGTCCAGTAGTCCTCACTGTGAGTTAAATCTCTGCTTATCAGAAAGTTCGTTCCAGTTTTAAAGCTTAGAACTCTACGATGTTCAGTCAGAACCAGGGAAGCTAGTACTGGGGGGCAAACTCAAAGGACTCAGTACCCAGAACAGGAGCATGAAAATAGTTGTTGTAGTCCAAAGGATCATTTAAAGTCTTACCTCTGCAACAACTTGTCTATCTTATCATGTTTATATATAGGTGAGGTTGTCATCATCAGGTTTTGTCACTGACAGTCTTAATTTTAACTGTTTTAACACTTACTACACAATTAACTCAGTCTTTCACTTCCTCACACATCAGTGGATGAAAACATGGGAGGCTGTTCTTCTTTTATTTCAACATCTAAGAATAAAAGACTTAAAACAGCAAGAATGCGTTATGATCTATGGGTTTCTGTTTTGTTCGTGTCCTCTGAGTTTTTATCCAGGTTTACCTGTATTTTCACTTTCAGTTTTTTTTTCCCTACAGCTTTTGTTTATTGAAATATTTGAGCTCTTGTGTTTTGTTAAGTTGAGTTGGGGTTTATTCTTTTCCTCCAGTATTTGGTTTTATTCCAGCCTGGTTTATCTTGTCTTGTTACGTTTTACCTCCTCTTACTGTTGTGTTGTATTATCTGTCCCTCGTCTTGCGTCTCTACAGTTTATGGTCTTTGTTTAGTGTTTTGTCTCCATCGTGTGGTCATGTCTTCACCTTTAGAGAATGGTTTGTACTTATATGTCGTCTTTCAAGTCAAAGAACACAAAGTGCTTCACACTACAGTTTATCATTCACACACACTCATATGTTTGATGGTGATCTACAGCTGGGACGCACACGCTGACAGAGGCGAGGCTGCCAGGCGCCACCGGACCCTCTGACCACCTCGTCATTTATCTGTTCTGTACGTGTCACTCTGGTTGCAGTTTCCCACTGAGTCTGTACGTTTCTTCATAATCAAACCGTCACTGAGGATTCTGAGCTATGCCTGTTTTTCCTAGATTTGGATTTTGTTTGTTTTTAGAAGAGGAATTCATGTTTATCTTTCCAGACAGGTTCATAACTAACTTTTCTCTGCTCTGCCCCGAGAGGGTTTGTACATCTGTGTTCTGCTTTGAATTCACCTGATAAACCTTTTTAAAATGCTGCTCATTCCTCGCCTGCTGCTTTTGAGTCCAGCCTAAAAACAAGAATTGACTGTGGTTGTGTGTGTACAAATGTTTGTACATCTCAGTGTGATTATGTTGTGATTTAGTGGTGATCTTCTTGCTGGATGAAACAAATCTGTCCATCCATCAATCAGCTACAGCTTGTATGAGACTGGATTACTGGGGCAGCAGTCCGAGCAGAGATCCATCACCTTCTTTCTCCAGTAACTTCTGTGTGGTTATTTGGGAGGATTCTACTAATTGTTGTCAGCCAAGTGTAAAATCAATCTCTAAGAAGGAAGTCTAGAGGTCTACTTACACAAAGCAGGTGCTTTCAGGTAGTCATTTCCTCATTTTGTCATGTAAAGAGGCTTAAAAATAGAAACAAATCAAACTGTAGATTTAGTTTTCCAAAGTTCTTAGTTACCACTTCAGTCCTTTTTTTGCAGTTTGAAACCACCTTTTTACCTCACAAAGACCAACAGTTCAAGTTTTTAGGAACTGTTTATTCTCATCAAGCTGAGGTGAAACTAGATTTCCTCTTTCAGAGCCTTTTGAAAACTGACAGAAACATGTAGTCGACATCTGGTTTCAGCCATCTGACTATTAAAACAGTGAAGCTATTGAACATCTGCAGTTTGGAGGGTGGGGGTGGGGGGGGGTCACCTGTGTGGAATGCTCACAGAACAGGTCACAGATGATATAAAATATTGATATATTATTATTTTCTTGAAAACAGTTAAATTTAATACTATAAGTATGTTTTTACACCACACAGAGTAGAAACCTCAGATGACAGATCTCTAGAGGTTCATCTGACGCTTCCTGTATCACATGATGAAACTGACAGCTGCAAGTTGCAAAGTGCATCCTGCTAAAACTGAACAAAAAGCTCTGTAAGCTACCGTATAACAGCGCTTGACACCATCACACGTTTTGTTGAAAAGAGCTCGTCACTTAAGTTTCAAAAACTCACATTTCATGTCATTTTGTCTGATGAGTCAAACATATTATATCAGAAACTTAACATTTCCAGTCTAATTAATTCCCCCTAATAATTATATTAATATTAAAATTAATATTAATATGGATTCTTACATTTTGAATCATTCTTCTTTTATGAAAATTGCAACATTTAGGTGATATAAACTAATAATTGTTAATACATTACAATTCTGACTGTGTTTAGTAAAGTAATGACTATTTTTTGTTTCTAACTTATTATATTTTGTTTTGGTTGAATATCTGAATGCTTCTATGATTAATTAATTAAATCTGCCTCTATAAATTATATATTTTTAACTAAATTCAGTGTTTGTGGAGTTTGCAGGTTCTTTCTGAGTTGAACACGTCACCATGTCGGTGACACTAGAGAGTTAGTAAACATCACATGACTTATCGTACGCTCCAATGAGCCTAAACAACAAACCCTGCAGCTCAAATCCAAGTTAAAACACAAAAATAACAGTCTGATGTTCTAAATGTCACCCAAAACATAGTGAGAAAAATACCAGTTTTAAAAATGCTAATTTAGTTTTTACAGTCATCCTGATAAAATATCAACAGAAAATATAGATTTTCCTCAAATAATATTTTTAAATGCTTTTAAAAATAGTTTTTTGAACAATTAATTTTTTGTTTAATAGCAATGACATAATGTGTGTGTCATGTTGGGTCTGAATTCTTCTTCTTAACTTTTCAGCTGCTCCCTTCAGGTGTCTCCACAGCAAGTCTTCTGTCTCCATTTGTCCTCTGCATCTTCTTCTCTCTCACCAACAAACCTCATGTCCTCCTTCACTTCATCCATATGTCTCCTCTTTGGACTTCCTCTAGACCTCCTGCCTGGCATCACCTCAGCATCCTTTTCCCAATAAACCCCCTGTCTCTCCTCTGGACATGTCCAAACTATCTCAGTTTGGTCTCTCTGACTTTATCTCCAAAACATCTAACTACTGGATTCTGAGGTGGAAATAACATGTCTTATCAGTAAGAATGTCACTGACATAGTTTTATTTTTATTGTACTACCATTTGCTGACAGAAGGAATAATTTCACTTTGAATTATTGTAAGTCTAATTGTTTCCACAGGAGGACCCACACAGTCAGCTGGACGTCAACTGTTGTATGCAAACAATTCTATTTATAACAGAGATGATTCAGAAACCACCAGAGATCAGAAGGTGTGAAGTCACTCTGGACAAAAACTCAAACACTCATTTGGTTGATCTGATAAGAATGTCAGAAGAAGTTCAAGAGAACTGACCAGGTGTTAAATGTATGTACATTCTGCAGGTCAGGGTCCAGGACAGGACAAGTCACGAGATGTTGTTAATAAACATCTTTAATCCTTACTGGGCTCTTTGTGGCTTTGTGTTTGTTTCTGTATGTCAGCATACATAAGCTCCATTTTCACACCTGTCCTGGCAAACAAACCCCTCACACAAACACTTATACCTCAGATAATTCTGCTGTACATGCAACTCTCCACAAATACATGAAACACTTTCTCATACGCCCATGCAATAAAGTAATAAAAGTTTTACAGCTTGCTGCAGGATCACACATTCGTATCACAAAACTAAAACTTTTTCCAAGTGTGAATTTGCAAAAGGAAACCAGATGCTCTTCATAAAATCTGCTTCATCTCTCAAGCAGGCACACACCCATAAGCTGAACTAACTGAATAACACGGGGATGATCAACAACCCTCAACAAATCTTATCCTAAAGCAAATATGCCTCATGCAGTTTTAAACATTATCTAGTTATCTACTCAGATTAATTTATTGGCTGTCTGGGAGCAAAGGAACTGCCTTTCATTAGGACTGAGAGCAGGCGGAAGATCGCTGTGTTTGCGTTGGGTTTTTTTCTATTGTGGTCACTTGCACCTTCCTCTAGTGAGACTGAAAGTGCACTGCAACTACCTCAAAACGGAAGTTGACGAGTGGGCGAGGTTTTGTCTCTGCAAAATTGCTCCAAAACCGTATAACAAGGGATGTTATTTTGAAGTGTGTCAGTAAAATGATGAAGCACCGTGACAACGAAGACTGAACAAGGATTTGAGGTTTCAAGTAATTCTTGTTTGTTGTATTTTTTTTAACTCTTTTCATGGACTATTGAGCTTTTTTTAAACTCAGTGTCAAGAGGATTTTGGCATTTTATCCAACTTTGGAACCACCTAAAATAAATTTGAAACAGTTGGATTTTGAACTGAGAAAAATAAATTCTGCATTCTGGATTGCACTGATTAAAACTGGGACGATGCCTGTAATTGTTCTAGAGGCCCAAGACTTCACCAGTCCACTTTTTTGGGTACGAACTTTGGAGGTTCTTTCCAGCTGCACGGCCTTCAGTCTCGTGGCTTCTCTGGAATCCTCTGATACTTCTGGGATATTCCGGATCTTCTGTTTATTTACCTGGTGTTTCTTCTTTGTGGTTACTCTCCTTATACACATTCTCAACATCATCCAATTCCACAGCCTCATCCCGATATCCTGGAAGAATCTGACAATGACCGTGGCAGTGCTTGGAGCGCTGATGATCCTCAGCTGCTCTTTGGTTTTCCCTTGGAAGGTCATGGATCACAGCAAGATCTCAGCACGTTCTGTGGCGGCTGAAGTGATCTCCTGTCTCACCTTCCTGGCCTACGCCTCAGAGTTCTTTGTGCTTCACGCCCAAACCCAAGACCAAAGAGGATATATGGGCAGCATGCCTGGTCTTCTCAAGATTCTTCAGCTGTGGGGAGGTTTTCAGATGATACCTCTGATTGTGTTGGAATCCAAACATTACACAGGATTACAAGACTGGCAGCTATGGCTGCCATGTATCTCATACATGGTTTGTATCCTCCTGTCTCTCATCACACTGATGGTGATATTTGGTGACTTTGCTGGACGATGCCTCCTGCCTTTTGACAGATTCTTGGCAGGCTTCAGTCTGATTGGAGTCCTCCTTTACATGGTGGCAACTGTGATTTGTTTGACAAAGATACTGCAGCTGAAAGGCCACAATAACATTCAAGACAAACGTATAGAGACAGTAATCATGGAAACAGTGGTTTCCAGTATTACTCTGTTAGCTTACACGGTGGACTTTGCCTTTTCCATCAAACTACTGTGTGACAGGAGTCACATGTGAAGCTGCATAAAAAGAACAACATATTCTGTGCAAGAGCATGAGTGAAAAATTTACCTATTGGAAGTATTTACCAGTCAAACTTAATGATTGATTTTGCTCTCAATTGTTTCTGTAATGGGAAACTATCTTCCTAAACCAGTGGGTTCCACTAAGGGTCATAAAAAGGATTGGTTTTACTGCCTTAAAACAAATATTTGACATTTATACAACATTTCAACATGACATGCATACTGTAGGGCATATAAATATTGTTTAGTTAACAGGTTTGTGTATTTTGTTGACAGAGTAATGGGTTTGGCCTCTGGTAGTTACTTTTCTGTTATCACTGACGATTTCTCCTACAAACTATTTTTACCAATGAATGTATATTCTCTACAGAGAAACAAGACCTCACAAGATAATTATAATAATGATAGTAGAAATATTTTATCATTACTGACATATCACAGAAATTCTACTTGTAGTTATTTTTTTAAATCATACACTAAAAGTTACCTTTAAGTTTTCTCTGGTGTAGTTGTCATGTACCAACACTAGATGGCAGCACCATCTTCAGATGTTCCTTCACTCAACTGCAGTTTAAATAATGAGTGTTTCCCAATTCATGAATTCAACAAAGTTTATTGTCAATAATTCTGCTCAAATAAACCAAGAAAACTGTCAAAATATTTGTGGTAATGCCTTTAGCGTAACAAAATTTTAAACTTATTAAATCTTGGTCACAAATGTTAAAAAAGAATAAAAATAGTATAGGGTGAAATTAGAGTGTTTTTTTTTCTTTTTTTGTCCGAGTGTTTGAATACACACACACACACACGCACACACACACACACACGCACACACATTTTTCCAACGTGGCTTTTGTTTAAATCAAACCCACAACTTTCATAATTTGAAATGTAACTAAATACAGATATTTAACTTAATAACGCTGCTAAGTCAATGTTTAATTATGTAAAAACATATTTACTTTTTGCAGTTTTTATTTTCACATCTGTTTCATCTGGTTCAGGCCTTAAAGGATGATCTGTCGAAAATCTGATCGTTCCAACCAAATGCCACCAATCCGGCTTCTGGGTTTGATTATTCATGCCTTAGAAAACTGGAGCGTTTCTTCTTCAAGGAACTGACTTCAGTTAGTTGTCAACAGCCTGAACGAGAAATCGAGACGTTAAGTTGGTTCGTGAAGCTGATAAACGTTATTAAACCTTTTAACGGCTTAATATTCGAACTCGTTTTGTTTTCGCGAGGCGTATCCGGACCAAAATGAAGCCCCTTACACGTGAGCTATCTTTGATTTGTTTCTTTAAAGCAGTTTGTGAGGTAAATTAGATCATGATATCGATCTCGGCAGGACTTTAAATCCAGTTTGGGACTCAGTTTGATGAAGCTATAGTTTTCTGTCACATCGGAGTAAATGTTTGATCTGGTTTGAAGTCACATTCAAGCTAGTAAGCTGCTAAAAGCGTGTCCGTGTTTCACACTTTCACACCCGACAGACAAGCTGATTGTTACGAGTTGTCTTTAATAATAATAGTGTCAGTATAGGAAGACGCTATTCCAACTGTGGCACATTAAATTACTGTTTCTATTGACCGTTAAAAGAAGAGCTTTTAATTCTGACATATGGCTCGTCACTCCACAAACGCCATAAAGAAAGAAACACGCCCGTTTATTGTTTTAATCTTCAGGTTTCTGTCTGGTTTGTTGGTTTTTGATATGATTGAGTCCTTTTGCTTCTGACACTTTGTTTCTCAGAAGATCCTTGAACTCATCGGACATGAGAAACTTGACTCTGCTGTAGGCAGATGCAAGTCCCAGGCTGGATTGGATGGCACTGAGTATCCAAGGTAAGCACTTAGCCAGTAAATCTGAACTCATTATTGATCCGTTTCCAGAGCTACAAATGACCTGAGAGGGGGTAAAGTCTAGATGGAGAAAGAGAGGGAACAGATAGAGAGGACAGGAAAATGCACAAACAGAAATATGAGATTGATTTTGATGAAGGTGTATAAAACTGAGAGCTTGTAGGATGTTTAAAAATCTGTGCAGCGGTTTGTAAAGAGCCCACAGGCCTTAAAGCTCTGAGCAAGAAGAGAGACTTATTTTGTTTGTTTGGGTATAAAAATGATAAAAGTGATCCAAGGTTTGTTTGGGATTTTGGGGCTTTAAATTTACACTCCAGGGCCATGAAATGATAATCTGATAGCAGCAAGTAGTTTTACAGGCTTCTTCGTAAACACTGTGACTTCATGCTGATGTATCTGTGTTTTATCATTTTGACCCAGCAGGTCTTTTTCTATTCAGTTTTGCATATAGTTCTTCAGAAACTCCCCTGAGGAGCAGACTGCAAGTCACAATGCTGCAACTGAACTTTTTGTTTTAGGGTTATGTAAAAGCTTTAGTTCCTGGATGTCTGAGTCACATAATGAGGATTTAATGTTGGTGAAATTAGAATAAATCTTCACAGTTTTACTGAGTTTCCAGCTTTACTTGGTTTATTTTTGTCACGATTATGCAGATCCTGTTCAAATCTTAAACTCATACAGTTTTTTTATGGTCATGATCTCTTTTTATTCCCTGCTTGGAGAATCGTGTTTCGTCTTATTCATCTTTATTTTTAGCAGGCGGTGTGTTTGTGTCAGTAAATGGAGATCTGAGTTTCAGATTTTGTAAATAAATTAGTGGAAAACAGTGAAACTGCCATTTTACACCAAACCTGGAGTTTTATAT
>SSNP01000038.1:2189650-2202258 GCA_006937955.1 Pachypanchax playfairii | reverse complement strand
CGACATGTGTGGCTTGTCTGGCCCACTCCCCTGATGACAGGTACCGTAACATTAAAAAGTAAAGAATAATAATGATGAGTGAATTCTACCACTATTACACAACTTCAAAACTCCCATTTCCATCACGACTGCAGTAGTTTATATTACAATCTAAACTGGTATTAATTGAAGAGACTTATTTATAGACTTCATTTTAATCCACCTTGATTTGTCTGGATCTGTAAAACTGAAAACATGATCCTCTTGTCATGTAGTAACTCTGTGTGGCTTTTGGCCCTGAAGCTTGTTGTGGTGTTCAGGTTTCTGACTCGTGGCTCATTTGGACTGAAGTAATAAAAACCATGTCATTGTGTGTGTTGCCTTCACTCAGGGAAACACTTCAAGAATCAGTTAGATTACTTTAAATCCATAAGACTTGTTGAAGCTGTTCCATCCAGTATTTCCTGAAGCGTTACAAACCTTGTGAAACAGGTTAAAATAGCTGAAAGTTTTTAGCAACATCCCTGCCTCTCGTCACATGGGTGCAGTCGACTTTTATCAGAACAATGTCCTGGAATTTGTTGTAAATGCACATGGAGGTGTGCCAAATCTCTCTAAAATCTTAAGTAGGTTATTGTGACATTTGCACAGAAGATGTTTCCCAGGACAGTGCAGGAGTGTGCAGGACAGTGCAGGAGTGTGCAGGACGGTGTAGGATGTTGTAGGGCGGTGCAGGACGGTGTAGGATGGTGCAGGACGGCGTAGGATGGTGCAGGACGGCGTAGGACAGTGTTGAATGGTGCAGGACAGTGTAGGACGTGCAGGACAGTGTAGGACGTGCAGGACGGTGTACGACGGTGTAGGACAGTGTAGGACGGTGCAGGACGGTGTACGACGGTGTAGGAAGGTGCAGGATGGTGTAGGACAGTGCAGGACGGTGTAGGACGTGCAGGACAGTGTAGGAAGTTGTAGGACAGTGCAGGACGATGTAGGACGGTGCAGGACAGTGCAGGACGGTGTAGGACGGTGTAGGACAGTGCAGGACGGTGTAGGACGGTGCAGGGCAGTGCAGGACGGTGCAGGACAGTGTAGGAAGGTGCAGGACAGTGCAGAACGGTATACGACGGTGTAGGATGGTGCAGGGCAGTGCAGGACAGTGCAGAACGGTATACGACGGTGTAGGATGGTGCAGGGCAGTGCAGGACGGTGTAGGACGGTGCAGGACGGTGTAGGACGGTGCAGGGCAGTGCAGGACGGTGCAGGACAGTGTAGGAAGGTGTAGGACAGTGCAGGACGATGTAGGATGGTGCAGGACAGTGCAGGACGGTGTAGGACGGTGTAGGACAGTGCAGGACGGTGTAGGACAGTGCAGGACGATGTAGGATGGTGCAGGACAGTGCAGAACGGTATACGACGGTGTAGGATGGTGCAGGGCAGTGCAGGACAGTGCAGAACGGTGCAGGACGGTGTAGGACAGTGCAGGACGGTGTAGGACAGTGCAGGACGGTGTAGGACGGTGCAGGGCAGTGCAGGACGGTGCAGGACAGTGTAGGAAGGTGTAGGACAGTGCAGGACGATGTAGGACGGTGCAGGACAGTGTAGGACGGTGCAGGACAGTGCAGAACGGTATACGACGGTGTAGGATGGTGCAGGGCAGTGCAGGACGGTGTAGGATGGTGTAGGACGGTGTAGGACGGTGTAGGATGGTGTAGGATGGTGTAGGACGGTGTAGGACGGTGTAGGACGGTGTAGGACGGTGCAGGGCAGTGCAGGACAGTGTAGGAAGGTGCAGGACAGTGCAGAACGGTATACGACGGTGTAGGATGGTGCAGGACAGTGCAGGACGGTGTAGGACGGTGCAGGACGGTGTAGGACGGTGCAGGACAGTGCAGGACGGTGTAGGACAGTGCAGGACGGTGTAGGACAGTGCAGGACGGTGTACGACGGTGTAGGAAGGTGCAGGATGGTGTAGGACAGTGCAGGACGGTGTAGGACGTGCAGGACAGTGTAGGAAGTTGTAGGACAGTGCAGGACGATGTAGGACGGTGCAGGACAGTGTAGGACGGTGCAGGACAGTGCAGGACGGTGTAGGACGGTGTAGGACAGTGCAGGACGGTGTAGGACGGTGTAGGACGGTGCAGGACGGTGTAGGACGGTGCAGGGCAGTGCAGGACGGTGCAGGACAGTGCAGGAAGGTGTAGGACAGTGCAGGACGGTGTAGGACGTGCAGGACGGTGTACGACGGTGTAGGAAGGTGCAGGACGGTGTAGGATGGTGCAGGACAGTGCAGAACGGTATACGACGGTGTAGGATGGTGCAGGGCAGTGCAGGACAGTGCAGAACGGTATATGACGGTGTAGGATGGTGCAGGGCAGTGCAGAACGGTGTAGGATGGTGCAGGACGGTGTAGGACGGTGCAGGGCAGTGCAGGACGGTGCAGGACAGTGTAGGAAGGTGCAGGACAGTGCAGAACGGTATACGACGGTGTAGGATGGTGCAGGGCAGTGCAGGACGGTGTAGGATGGTGCAGGACGGTGTAGGACGGTGCAGGGCAGTGCAGGACGGTGCAGGACAGTGTAGGAAGGTGTAGGACAGTGCAGGACGATGTAGGATGGTGCAGGACAGTGCAGAACGGTATACGACGGTGTAGGACGGTGCAGGGCAGTGCAGGACGGTGCAGGACAGTGTAGGAAGGTGCAGGACAGTGCAGAACGGTATACGACGGTGTAGGATGGTGCAGGGCAGTGCAGAACGGTGTAGGACGGTGCAGGACAGTGTAGGACGGTGCAGGACAGTGCAGGACGGTGTAGGACAGTGCAGGACGGTGTAGGACAGTGCAGGACGGTGTAGGACGGTGCAGGGCAGTGCAGGACGGTGCAGGACAGTGTAGGAAGGTGTAGGACAGTGCAGGACGGTGCAGGACGGTGCAGGACGGTGTAGGACGGTGCAGGACAGTGCAGAACGGTATACGACGGTGTAGGATGGTGCAGGGCAGTGCAGAACGGTGTAGGATGGTGCAGGACGGTGTAGGACGGTGCAGGGCAGTGCAGGACGGTGCAGGACAGTGTAGGAAGGTGTAGGACAGTGCAGGACGATGTAGGATGGTGCAGGACAGTGCAGAACGGTATACGACGGTGTAGGATGGTGCAGGGCAGTGCAGAACGGTGTAGGATGGTGCAGGACGGTGTAGGACGGTGCAGGGCAGTGCAGGACGGTGCAGGACGGTGTAGGACGTGCAGGACAGTGTAGGAAGTTGTAGGACAGTGCAGGACGATGTAGGACGGTGCAGGACAGTGTAGGACGGTGCAGGACAGTGTAGGACGTGCAGGACGGTGTACGACGGTGTAGGACAGTGCAGGACGGTGCAGGACGGTGTAGGACGGTGTAGGACGGTGCAGGGCAGTGCAGGACGGTGCAGGACAGTGTAGGAAGGTGCAGGACAGTGCAGAACGGTATACGACGGTGTAGGATGGTGCAGGGCAGTGCAGGACAGTGCAGAACGGTATACGACGGTGTAGGATGGTGCAGGGCAGTGCAGAACGGTGTAGGATGGTGCAGGACGGTGTAGGACGGGGCAGGACGGTGTAGGACGGTGTAGGACGGTGCAGGACGGTGTAGGACAGTGCAGGACGGTGTAGGACGTGCAGGACAGTGTAGGAAGTTGTAGGACAGTGCAGGACGATGTAGGACGGTGCAGGGCAGTGCAGGACGGTGCAGGACAGTGTAGGAAGGTGCAGGACAGTGCAGAACGGTATACGACGGTGTAGGATGGTGCAGGGCAGTGCAGAACGGTGTAGGATGGTGCAGGACGGTGTAGGACGGTGCAGGGCAGTGCAGGACGGTGCAGGACAGTGTAGGAAGGTGTAGGACAGTGCAGGACGATGTAGGATGGTGCAGGACAGTGCAGAACGGTATAGGACGGTGTAGGACGGTGTAGGACAGTGCAGGACGGTGTAGGACGGTGTAGGGCGGTGCAGGACAGTGCAGGACGGTGTAGGACGGTGCAGGACAGTGCAGGACGGTGTAGGACGGTGCAGGGCAGTGCAGGACGGTGCAGGACAGTGTAGGAAGGTGTAGGATGGTGCAGGGCAGTGCAGGACGGTGTAGGATGGTGTAGGACGGTGTAGGACGGTGCAGGGCGGTGCAGGACGGTGCAGGACAGTGTAGGACGGTGCAGGACAGTGCAGAACGGTATACGACGGTGTAGGATGGTGCAGGGCAGTGCAGAACGGTGTAGGATGGTGCAGGACGGTGTAGGACGGTGCAGGGCAGTGCAGGACAGTGTAGGAAGGTGTAGGACAGTGCAGGACGATGTAGGACGGTGCAGGACAGTGTAGGACGGTGCAGGACAGTGCAGGACGGTGTAGGACAGTGCAGGACGGTGTAGGACGGTGCAGGACGGTGTAGGACGGTGCAGGACAGTGCAGGACGGTGCAGGACAGTGTAGGAAGGTGTAGGACAGTGCAGGACGGTGTAGGACGGTGCAGGGCAGTGCAGGACGGTGTAGGACGGTGTAGGACAGTGCAGGACGGTGTAGGACAGTGCAGGACGGTGTAGGACGGTGCAGGGCAGTGCAGGACGGTGCAGGACAGTGTAGGAAGGTGCAGGACAGTGCAGAACGGTATACGACGGTGTAGGATGGTGCAGGGCAGTGCAGAACGGTGTAGGATGGTGCAGGACGGTGTAGGACGGTGGAGGACAGTGCAGGACGGTGTAGGACGGTGCAGGACAGTGCAGGACGGTGTAGGACGGTGTAGGACAGTGCAGGACGGTGTAGGACGGTGCAGGGCAGTGCAGGACGGTGCAGGACAGTGTAGGAAGGTGTAGGACGGTGCAGGACGGTGTAGGACGGTGCAGGACGGTGCAGGACAGTGTAGGACGGTGTAGGACAGTGCAGGACGATGTAGGACGGTGCAGGACAGTGCAGGACGGTGTAGGACGGTGTAGGACAGTGCAGGACGGTGTAGGACAGTGCAGGACGGTGTAGGACGGTGCAGGGCAGTGCAGGACAGTGTAGGAAGGTGTAGGACAGTGCAGGACGGTGTAGGACGGTGTAGGACAGTGCAGGACGGTGTAGGACGGTGCAGGGCAGTGCAGGACGGTGCAGGACAGTGTAGGAAGGTGTAGGACAGTGCAGGACGATGTAGGACGGTGCAGGACAGTGCAGAACGGTGTAGGACGGTGCAGGACAGTGCAGGACGGTGTAGGACAGTGCAGGACGGTGTAGGACAGTGCAGGACGGTGTAGGACGGTGCAGGACAGTGCAGGACGGTGTAGGACGGTGCAGGACAGTGCAGAACGGTATACGACGGTGTAGGATGGTGCAGGGCAGTGCAGGACAGTGCAGAACGGTATACGACGGTGTAGGATGGTGCAGGGCAGTGCAGAACGGTGTAGGATGGTGCAGGACGGTGTAGGACGGTGCAGGGCAGTGCAGGACGGTGCAGGACAGTGTAGGAAGGTGTAGGACAGTGCAGGACGATGTAGGATGGTGCAGGACAGTGCAGAACGGTATACGACGGTGTAGGATGGTGCAGGGCAGTGCAGGACAGTGCAGAACGGTATACGACGGTGTAGGATGGTGCAGGGCAGTGCAGAACGGTGTAGGATGGTGCAGGACGGTGTAGGACGGTGCAGGGCAGTGCAGGACGGTGCAGGACAGTGTAGGAAGGTGTAGGACAGTGCAGGACGTGTAGGAAGGTGCAGGACAGTGCAGAACGGTATACGACGGTGTAGGATGGTGCAGGGCAGTGCAGAACGGTGTAGGATGGTGCAGGACGGTGTAGGACGGTGCAGGACAGTGTAGGACGGTGCAGGACAGTGCAGGACGGTGTAGGACAGTGCAGGACGGTGTAGGACAGTGCAGGACGGTGCAGGACGGTGTAGGATGGTGCAGGACAGTGCAGAACGGTATACGACGGTGTAGGATGGTGCAGGGCAGTGCAGGACGGTGCAGGACAGTGTAGGAAGGTGTAGGACAGTGCAGGACGATGTAGGACGGTGCAGGACAGTGCAGAACGGTGTAGGACGGTGCAGGACGGTGTAGGACGGTGCAGGACGGTGTAGGACAGTGCAGGACGGTGTAGGACGGTGCAGGGCAGTGCAGGACAGTGTAGGAAGGTGTAGGACAGTGCAGGACGATGTAGGACGGTGCAGGACAGTGCAGGACGGTGTACGACGGTGTAGGAAGGTGCAGGATGGTGTAGGACAGTGCAGGACGGTGTAGGACGTGCAGGACAGTGTAGGAAGTTGTAGGACAGTGCAGGACGATGTAGGACGGTGCAGGACAGTGTAGGACGGTGCAGGACAGTGTAGGAAGGTGCAGGACAGTGCAGAACGGTATACGACGGTGTAGGATGGTGCAGGGCAGTGCAGAACGGTGTAGGATGGTGCAGGACGGTGTAGGACAGTGCAGGACGATGTAGGATGGTGCAGGACAGTGCAGAACGGTATACGACGGTGTAGGATGGTGCAGGGCAGTGCAGGACAGTGCAGGACGGTGTAGGACGGTGTAGGACAGTGCAGGACGGTGTAGGACAGTGCAGGACGGTGTAGGACGGTGCAGGGCAGTGCAGGACGGTGCAGGACAGTGTAGGAAGGTGCAGGACAGTGCAGAACGGTATACGACGGTGTAGGATGGTGCAGGGCAGTGCAGAACGGTGTAGGATGGTGCAGGACGGTGTAGGACGGTGCAGGGCAGTGCAGGACGGTGCAGGACAGTGTAGGAAGGTGTAGGACAGTGCAGGACGATGTAGGACGGTGCAGGACGTGCAGGACAGTGTAGGAAGGTGTAGGACAGTGCAGGACGATGTAGGACGGTGCAGGACAGTGTAGGACGGTGCAGGACAGTGCAGGACGGTGTAGGAAGGTGCAGGACAGTGCAGAACGGTATACGACGGTGTAGGATGGTGCAGGGCAGTGCAGGACAGTGCAGAACGGTATACGACGGTGTAGGATGGTGCAGGGCAGTGCAGGACGGTGTAGGATGGTGCAGGACGGTGTAGGACGGTGCAGGACAGTGCAGGACGGTGTAGGACGGTGCAGGACGGTGTAGGACAGTGCAGGACGGTGTAGGACGGTGCAGGGCAGTGCAGGACAGTGTAGGAAGGTGTAGGACAGTGCAGGACGATGTAGGACGGTGCAGGACAGTGCAGAACGGTATACGACGGTGTAGGACGGTGCAGGGCAGTGCAGGACAGTGTAGGACGGTGTAGGACAGTGCAGGACGGTGTAGGACAGTGCAGGACGGTGTAGGACGGTGCAGGACGGTGCAGGACAGTGCAGGACGGTGTAGGACAGTGCAGGACGGTGTAGGACGGTGCAGGGCAGTGCAGGACGGTGCAGGACAGTGTAGGAAGGTGCAGGACAGTGCAGAACGGTATACGACGGTGTAGGATGGTGCAGGGCAGTGCAGGACGGTGTAGGATGGTGCAGGACGGTGTAGGACGGTGCAGGGCGGTGCAGGACGGTGCAGGACAGTGTAGGAAGGTGTAGGACAGTGCAGGACGATGTAGGATGGTGCAGGACAGTGCAGAACGGTATACGACGGTGTAGGATGGTGCAGGGCAGTGCAGGACAGTGCAGGACAGTGTAGGAAGGTGCAGGACAGTGCAGAACGGTATACGACGGTGTAGGACGGTGCAGGGCAGTGCAGAACGGTGCAGGACAGTGTAGGAAGGTGTAGGACAGTGCAGGACGATGTAGGACGGTGCAGGACAGTGCAGGACGGTGCAGGACAGTGCAGGACGGTGCAGGACAGTGTAGGAAGGTGCAGGACAGTGCAGAACGGTATACGACGGTGTAGGATGGTGCAGGGCAGTGCAGGACGGTGCAGGACAGTGTAGGAAGGTGTAGGACGGTGCAGGACGGTGTAGGACGGTGCAGGACGGTGTAGGACGGTGTAGGACGGTGTAGGACGGTGCAGGACGATGTAGGACGGTGCAGGACAGTGCAGGACGGTGTAGGACGGTGTAGGACAGTGCAGGACGGTGTAGGACAGTGCAGGACGGTGTACGACGGTGTAGGAAGGTGCAGGATGGTGTAGGACAGTGCAGGACGGTGTAGGACGTGCAGGACAGTGTAGGAAGTTGTAGGACAGTGCAGGACGATGTAGGACGGTGCAGGACGGTGTAGGACGGTGTAGGACAGTGCAGGACGGTGCAGGACAGTGTAGGAAGGTGTAGGACAGTGCAGGACGATGTAGGACGGTGTAGGACAGTGCAGGACGGTGTAGGACAGTGCAGGGCAGTGCAGGACGGTGCAGGACAGTGTAGGAAGGTGCAGGACAGTGCAGAACGGTATACGACGGTGTAGGATGGTGCAGGGCAGTGCAGAACGGTGTAGGATGGTGCAGGACGGTGTAGGACGGTGCAGGGCAGTGCAGGACGGTGCAGGACAGTGTAGGAAGGTGTAGGACAGTGCAGGACGATGTAGGATGGTGCAGGACAGTGCAGAACGGTATACGACGGTGTAGGATGGTGTAGGACGGTGCAGGACAGTGCAGAACGGTGTAGGACGGTGTAGGACGGTGCAGGGCAGTGCAGGACGGTGCAGGACGGTGTAGGAAGGTGCAGGACAGTGCAGAACGGTATACGACGGTGTAGGATGGTGCAGGGCAGTGCAGAACGGTGTAGGATGGTGCAGGATGGTGTAGGACGGTGTAGGACGGTGCAGGGCAGTGCAGGACGGTGCAGGACAGTGTAGGAAGGTGCAGGACAGTGCAGGACGGTGTAGACGGTGTAGGACGGTGCAGGGCAGTGCAGGACGGTGCAGGACAGTGTAGGAAGGTGTAGGACAGTGCAGGACGATGTAGGACGGTGCAGGACAGTGCAGGACGGTGTAGGACGGTGTAGGACAGTGCAGGACGGTGTAGGACGGTGTAGGATGGTGTAGGACGGTGCAGGACAGTGCAGAACGGTATATGACGGTGTAGGATGGTGTAGGATGGTGTAGGACGGTGCAGGACAGTGTAGGACGGTGCAGGACGGTGTAGGACGGTGCAGGACGGTGCAGGACGGTGTAGGACAGTGCAGAACGGTGTAGGATGGTGCAGGACGGTGTAGGACGGTGCAGGGCAGTGCAGGACGGTGCAGGACAGTGTAGGAAGGTGTAGGACAGTGCAGGACGATGTAGGATGGTGCAGGACAGTGCAGAACGGTATACGACGGTGTAGGATGGTGCAGGGCAGTGCAGGACAGTGTAGGACGGTGCAGGACAGTGCAGGACGGTGTAGGACAGTGCAGGACGGTGTAGGACGTGCAGGACAGTGTAGGAAGTTGTAGGACAGTGCAGGACGATGTAGGACGGTGCAGGACAGTGTAGGACGGTGCAGGACAGTGCAGGACGGTGTAGGACAGTGCAGGACGGTGTAGGACAGTGCAGGACGGTGTAGGACGGTGCAGGGCAGTGCAGGACAGTGTAGGAAGGTGTAGGACAGTGCAGGACGGTGTAGGACGGTGGAGGACAGTGCAGGACGGTGTAGGACGGTGCAGGGCAGTGCAGGACGGTGCAGGACGGTGTAGGAAGGTGCAGGACGGTGTAGGACGGTGGAGGACAGTGCAGGACGGTGTAGGACAGTGCAGGACGGTGCAGGACAGTGCAGGACGGTGTAGGACGGTGTAGGACAGTGCAGAACGGTGTAGGACAGTGCAGGACGGTGTAGGACGGTGCAGGGCAGTGCAGGACAGTGCAGGACAGTGTAGGAAGGTGTAGGACAGTGCAGGACGGTGTAGGACAGTGCAGGACGGTGTAGGACGGTGCAGGACGGTGCAGGACAGTGTAGGAAGGTGTAGGACAGTGCAGGACGATGTAGGACGGTGCAGGACAGTGCAGAACGGTATACGACGGTGTAGGATGGTGCAGGGCAGTGCAGGACAGTGTAGGAAGGTGTAGGACAGTGCAGGACGATGTAGGACGGTGCAGGACAGTGCAGGACGGTGTAGGACGGTGCAGGACAGTGCAGGACGGTGCAGGACAGTGTAGGAAGGTGTAGGACAGTGCAGGACGATGTAGGAAGGTGCAGGACAGTGCAGAACGGTATACGACGGTGTAGGATGGTGCAGGACAGTGCAGGACGGTGTAGGACGGTGCAGGACGGTGTAGGACGGTGCAGGGCAGTGCAGGACGGTGCAGGACAGTGTAGGAAGGTGTAGGACAGTGCAGGACGATGTAGGACGGTGCAGGACAGTGTAGGACGGTGCAGGACAGTGCAGGACGGTGTAGGACAGTGCAGGACGGTGCAGGACAGTGCAGGACGGTGTAGGACGGTGTAGGATGGTGCAGGGCAGTGCAGGACAGTGCAGAACGGTATACGACGGTGTAGGATGGTGTAGGATGGTGCAGGACAGTGTAGGACGGTGTAGGACGGTGCAGGACAGTGTAGGACGGTGCAGGACAGTGTAGGACGGTGTAGGACAGTGCAGGACGGTGCAGGACGGTGTAGGACGGTGCAGGACGGTGTAGGACGGTGCAGGGCAGTGCAGGACGGTGCAGGACAGTGTAGGACGGTGTAGGACGGTGCAGGACGGTGTAGGACGGTGTAGGACGTGCAGGACAGTGTAGGAAGGTGTAGGACAGTGCAGGACGATGTAGGACGGTGCAGGACAGTGTAGGACGGTGCAGGACAGTGCAGGACGGTGTAGGACGGTGTAGGACAGTGCAGGACGGTGTAGGACGGTGCAGGACAGTGTAGGACGGTGCAGGACAGTGTAGGATGGTGTAGGACAGTGCAGGACGGTGTAGGAAAGTGCAGGACAGTGCAGGACGGTATAGGACGGTGTAGGATGGTGCAGGGCAGTGCAGGACAGTGCAGAACGGTGTAGGACAGTGCAGGACGGTGTAGGACAGTGCAGGACGGTGTAGGACGGTGCAGGGCAGTGCAGGACAGTGTAGGAAGGTGTAGGACAGTGCAGGACGATGTAGGACGGTGCAGGACAGTGTAGGAAGGTGCAGGACAGTGCAGGACGGTGTAGGACGGTGCAGGACGGTGTAGGACGGTGCAGGGCAGTGCAGGACAGTGTAGGACAGTGTAGGAAGGTGTAGGACAGTGCAGGACGATGTAGGATGGTGCAGGACAGTGCAGAACGGTATACGACGGTGTAGGACGGTGCAGGGCAGTGCAGGACAGTGTAGGAAGGTGTAGGACAGTGCAGGACGATGTAGGACGGTGCAGGACAGTGCAGGACGGTGTAGGACGGTGTAGGACAGTGCAGGACGGTGTAGGACAGTGCAGGACGGTGTAGGATGGTGTAGGACGGTGCAGGACGGTGTAGGACGGTGCAGGGCAGTGCAGGACAGTGTAGGAAGGTGTAGGACAGTGCAGGACGATGTAGGACGGTGCAGGACAGTGCAGGACGGTGTAGGACGGTGTAGGACAGTGCAGGACGGTGTAGGACGGTGCAGGGCAGTGCAGGACGGTGCAGGACAGTGTAGGACGGTGTAGGACAGTGCAGGACGATGTAGGATGGTGCAGGACAGTGCAGAACGGTATACGACGGTGTAGGATGGTGCAGGGCAGTGCAGGACAGTGCAGAACGGTATATGACGGTGTAGGATGGTGTAGGATGGTGTAGGACGGTGCAGGATGGTGTAGGATGGTGTAGGACGGTGCAGGACAGTGTAGGATGGTGTAGGACGGTACTCTACCAGACAGACTTGTATTTGTTGACATGAGCTTGTTCTTGCCCTAATGAGATTTGTGAGAGCCTGAAGTGTTTTTGTGATGAAGCTGAGATGACATACACACGACAGGCTCCTGTCCGGTCACTGACATGACGACCATTACTGAGACTTCATGAAACTGGGACAGACTTCTAGCTAGCAGCCTGTTTCAGCTGCCATCTCCCCCGTGAGCCAGTAGCAGTCGTGAGGCTCGTCACCATAATGATCACTTGTTACCAACAGAAAGAGACAGACGCAAGGTAGGAGGAGGTGGGGAGACGTGTAAATATAGGATGTCTATAAATAAATCTTCTGTTTCTCACTTGATTCTCAGACTACTGTGAATTTGGTGACAGCAGCATCAGCTGAAACAAACTCATGATATCTGAGAATTAGGGATTCTTTTCTTCTTTTAGAGTTTGAGTCTGGAGGAATAATGCAGCTGTTTCATAAGACCAAAGCAGCTTCTTTTCAGTCTCATGCAGTCGTTCAGCATTTCAGGCTTAATGAGCTGTGCTCACACTCAGTAACAATGAACTCTTTTGTCTTTACAGTTCACTTCAGAAATACTTCAGCCAGTTCCTTTTACTTTGTCCAACACAAATGATTACAGCAATCCAGGATTTCAATGAGCTTCCTGTTGATATGTTGTTGCTCAGGACTGAACTACTGTAGCTTTAAGATTTCTTTTGGATATAAATCTTTAGAAATTAAGTAAGAAAACTCATATTCCTGTTTCATCGTGTGGACGTGCAGCTCCACAGTCTCCAGTCCTGTCCTTGTTTTTGTGTCCCACTTCTCATTACTGTGTGCTGTCCCTCGTGGGCCCCAGAAGCTTGCTGTTGTGGAACTGATTTGAGTGACACAGAATGTAATGACTCCAGAAAGATTACTGCTGCTTTTTGCAGGTGTGGACAGACTAATCATAAACTGGAGCAGCCCACAGCTGTGAAACTAGACATGGACATCTC
>SSNP01000038.1:2140579-2189624 GCA_006937955.1 Pachypanchax playfairii | reverse complement strand
ACGGTGGAGGACAGTGCAGGACGGTGTAGGACGGTGTAGGACAGTGCAGGACGGTGTACGACGGTGTAGGACAGTGTAGGACGGTGCAGGACGGTGTAGGACGGTGTAGGACGGTGCAGGACGGTGTAGGACAGTGCAGGACGGTGCAGGACGGTGCAGGGCAGTGCAGGACGGTGCAGGACAGTGTAGGAAGGTGTAGGACAGTGCAGGACGGTGTACGACGGTGTAGGACAGTGCAGGACAGTGCAGAACGGTATACGACGGTGTAGGATGGTGCAGGGCAGTGCAGAACGGTGTAGGACAGTGCAGGACGGTGTACGACGGTGTAGGAAGGTGCAGGATGGTGTAGGACAGTGCAGGACGGTGTAGGACGTGCAGGACAGTGTAGGAAGTTGTAGGACAGTGCAGGACGATGTAGGACGGTGCAGGACAGTGTAGGACGGTGCAGGACAGTGCAGGACGGTGTAGGACAGTGCAGGACGGTGTAGGACAGTGCAGGACGGTGTAGGACGGTGCAGGGCAGTGCAGGACAGTGTAGGAAGGTGTAGGACAGTGCAGGACGATGTAGGACGGTGCAGGACAGTGCAGGACGGTGTAGGACGGTGTAGGACAGTGCAGGACGGTGTAGGACAGTGCAGGACGGTGTAGGACGGTGCAGGGCAGTGCAGGACGGTGCAGGACAGTGTAGGAAGGTGCAGGACAGTGCAGAACGGTATACGACGGTGTAGGATGGTGCAGGGCAGTGCAGAACGGTGTAGGATGGTGCAGGACGGTGTAGGAAGGTGCAGGATGGTGTAGGACAGTGCAGGACGGTGTAGGACGTGCAGGACAGTGTAGGAAGTTGTAGGACAGTGCAGGACGATGTAGGACGGTGCAGGACAGTGTAGGACGGTGCAGGACAGTGCAGGACGGTGTAGGACGGTGTAGGACAGTGCAGGACGGTGTAGGACAGTGCAGGACGGTGTAGGACGGTGCAGGGCAGTGCAGGACGGTGTAGGATGGTGCAGGACGGTGTAGGACGGTGCAGGGCAGTGCAGGACGGTGCAGGACAGTGTAGGAAGGTGTAGGACAGTGCAGGACGATGTAGGACGGTGTAGGACAGTGCAGGACGGTGTAGGACAGTGCAGGACGGTGTAGGATGGTGCAGGACAGTGCAGGACGGTGCAGGACAGTGTAGGAAGGTGTAGGACAGTGCAGGACGATGTAGGATGGTGCAGGACAGTGCAGAACGGTATACGACGGTGTAGGATGGTGCAGGGCAGTGCAGGACAGTGCAGAACGGTATACGACGGTGTAGGATGGTGCAGGGCAGTGCAGAACGGTGTAGGATGGTGCAGGACGGTGTAGGACGGTGCAGGGCAGTGCAGGGCAGTGCAGGACAGTGTAGGAAGGTGTAGGACAGTGCAGGACGATGTAGGACGGTGCAGGACAGTGTAGGACGGTGTAGGACAGTGCAGGACGGTGTAGGACAGTGCAGGACGGTGTAGGACAGTGCAGGGCAGTGCAGGACAGTGTAGGAAGGTGTAGGACAGTGCAGGACGATGTAGGACGGTGCAGGACAGTGCAGGACGGTGTAGGACGGTGTAGGACAGTGCAGGACGGTGTAGGACGGTGCAGGGCAGTGCAGGACGGTGCAGGACAGTGTAGGAAGGTGCAGGACAGTGCAGGACGGTGTAGGACGGTGCAGGACAGTGCAGGACGGTGTAGGACAGTGCAGGACGGTGTAGGACAGTGCAGGACGGTGTAGGACGGTGCAGGGCAGTGCAGGACGGTGTAGGACGTGCAGGACAGTGTAGGAAGTTGTAGGACAGTGCAGGACGGTGTAGGACAGTGCAGGACGGTGTAGGACGGTGCAGGGCAGTGCAGGACGGTGCAGGACAGTGTAGGAAGGTGCAGGACAGTGCAGAACGGTATACGACGGTGTAGGATGGTGTAGGGCAGTGCAGGACGGTGTAGGATGGTGCAGGACGGTGTAGGACGGTGCAGGGCAGTGCAGGACGGTGCAGGACAGTGTAGGAAGGTGTAGGACAGTGCAGGACGATGTAGGATGGTGCAGGACAGTGCAGGACGGTGTAGGACGGTGTAGGACGGTGCAGGACGGTGCAGGACAGTGCAGGACGGTGTAGGACGGTGCAGGGCGGTGCAGGACGGTGCAGGACGGTGTAGGAAGGTGTAGGACAGTGCAGGACGATGTAGGATGGTGCAGGACAGTGCAGGACGGTGTAGGACGGTGTAGGACGGTGCAGGGCGGTGCAGGACGGTGTAGGACGGTGTAGGACGGTGCAGGACGGTGTAGGACGGTGCAGGACGGTGTAGGACGGTGCAGGGCAGTGCAGGACAGTGTAGGAAGGTGTAGGACAGTGCAGGACGATGTAGGACGGTGCAGGACAGTGCAGGACGGTGTAGGACGGTGTAGGACAGTGCAGGACGGTGTAGGACAGTGCAGGACGGTGTAGGACGGTGCAGGGCAGTGCAGGACGGTGCAGGACAGTGTAGGAAGGTGTAGGACAGTGCAGGACGATGTAGGATGGTGCAGGACAGTGCAGAACGGTATACGACGGTGTAGGATGGTGCAGGGCAGTGCAGAACGGTGTAGGATGGTGCAGGACGGTGTAGGACAGTGCAGGACGATGTAGGACGGTGCAGGACAGTGCAGGACGGTGTAGGACGGTGTAGGACGGTGCAGGACGGTGTAGGACGGTGCAGGGCAGTGCAGGACGGTGCAGGACAGTGTAGGAAGGTGTAGGACAGTGCAGGACGATGTAGGATGGTGCAGGACAGTGCAGAACGGTATACGACGGTGTAGGATGGTGCAGGGCAGTGCAGAACGGTGTAGGATGGTGCAGGACGGTGTAGGACGGTGCAGGGCAGTGCAGGACGGTGCAGGACAGTGTAGGAAGGTGCAGGACAGTGCAGAACGGTGTAGGACGGTGTAGGATGGTGCAGGGCGGTGTAGGACGGTGTAGGAAGGTGCAGGATGGTGTAGGACAGTGCAGGACGGTGTAGGACGTGCAGGACAGTGTAGGAAGTTGTAGGACAGTGCAGGACGATGTAGGACGGTGCAGGACAGTGTAGGACGGTGCAGGACAGTGTAGGACGGTGTAGGACAGTGCAGGACGGTGTAGGACGGTGCAGGACGGTGCAGGACGGTGCAGGACGGTGCAGGACAGTGCAGGACGGTGTAGGACAGTGCAGGACGGTGTAGGACGGTGCAGGGCAGTGCAGGACGGTGCAGGACAGTGTAGGAAGGTGCAGGACAGTGCAGAACGGTATACGACGGTGTAGGATGGTGCAGGGCAGTGCAGAACGGTGTAGGATGGTGCAGGACGGTGTAGGACGGTGCAGGGCAGTGCAGGATGGTGCAGGATGGTGTAGGAAGGTGTAGGACAGTGCAGGACGATGTAGGATGGTGCAGGACAGTGCAGGACGGTGTAGGACGGTGTAGGACAGTGCAGGACGGTGTAGGACAGTGCAGGACGGTGTAGGACGGTGCAGGGCAGTGCAGGACGGTGCAGGACAGTGTAGGAAGGTGCAGGACAGTGCAGAACGGTATACGACGGTGTAGGATGGTGCAGGGCAGTGCAGAACGGTGTAGGATGGTGCAGGACGGTGTAGGACGGTGCAGGGCAGTGCAGGACGGTGCAGGACAGTGTAGGAAGGTGTAGGACAGTGCAGGACGGTGTACGACGGTGTAGGAAGTGCAGGATGGTGTAGGACAGTGCAGGACGGTGTAGGACGTGCAGGACAGTGTAGGAAGTTGTAGGACAGTGCAGGACGATGTAGGACGGTGCAGGACAGTGTAGGACGGTGTAGGACGGTGTAGGACAGTGCAGGACGGTGTAGGACAGTGCAGGACGGTGTAGGACAGTGCAGGACGGTGTAGGACGGTGCAGGGCAGTGCAGGACGGTGTAGGACGGTGTAGGACGGTGCAGGACGGTGTAGGACGGTGCAGGACAGTGCAGGACGGTGTAGGACGGTGTAGGACAGTGCAGGACGGTGTAGGACAGTGCAGGACGGTGTAGGACGGTGCAGGGCAGTGCAGGACAGTGCAGAACGGTATACGACGGTGTAGGAAGGTGCAGGATGGTGTAGGACAGTGCAGGACGGTGTAGGACGTGCAGGACAGTGTAGGAAGTTGTAGGACAGTGCAGGACGATGTAGGACGGTGCAGGACAGTGCAGAACGGTATACGACGGTGTAGGATGGTGCAGGGCAGTGCAGAACGGTGTAGGATGGTGCAGGACGGTGTAGGACGGTGCAGGGCAGTGCAGGACAGTGTAGGAAGGTGCAGGACAGTGCAGGACGGTGTAGGACGGTGTAGGACAGTGCAGGACGGTGTAGGACAGTGCAGGACGGTGTAGGACGGTGCAGGGCAGTGCAGGACGGTGTAGGACGGTGTAGGACGGTGCAGGACGGTGCAGGACGGTGCAGGACGGTGTAGGACGGTGCAGGACGGTGTAGGACGGTGCAGGGCAGTGCAGGACGGTGCAGGACAGTGTAGGAAGGTGTAGGACAGTGCAGGACGGTGTAGGATGGTGCAGGACAGTGCAGAACGGTATACGACGGTGTAGGATGGTGCAGGGCAGTGCAGAACGGTGTAGGATGGTGCAGGACGGTGTAGGACGGTGCAGGGCAGTGCAGGACAGTGTAGGAAGTTGTAGGACAGTGCAGGACGATGTAGGACGGTGCAGGACAGTGTAGGACGGTGCAGGACAGTGCAGGACGGTGTAGGACAGTGCAGGACGGTGTAGGACAGTGCAGGACGGTGTAGGACGGTGCAGGGCAGTGCAGGACAGTGTAGGACGGTGTAGGACAGTGCAGGACGGTGTAGGATGGTGCAGGACGGTGTAGGACAGTGTAGGACGGTGCAGGACGGTGTACGACGGTGTAGGAAGGTGCAGGATGGTGTAGGACAGTGCAGGACGGTGTAGGACGTGCAGGACAGTGTAGGAAGTTGTAGGACAGTGCAGGACGATGTAGGACGGTGCAGGACAGTGTAGGACGGTGCAGGACAGTGCAGGACGGTGTAGGACAGTGCAGGACGGTGTAGGACAGTGCAGGACGGTGCAGGACAGTGTAGGAAGGTGTAGGACAGTGCAGGACGATGTAGGATGGTGCAGGACAGTGCAGGACGGTGTAGGACAGTGCAGGACGGTGTAGGACAGTGCAGGACGGTGCAGGACGGTGCAGGGCAGTGCAGGACAGTGCAGGAAGGTGTAGGACAGTGCAGGACGATGTAGGACGGTGCAGGACAGTGTAGGACGGTGCAGGACAGTGCAGGACGGTGTAGGACGGTGCAGGACAGTGCAGGACGGTGTAGGACAGTGCAGGACGGTGTAGGACAGTGCAGGACGGTGTAGGACGGTGCAGGGCAGTGCAGGACAGTGTAGGAAGGTGTAGGACAGTGCAGGACGGTGTAGGACGGTGCAGGGCAGTGCAGGACGGTGCAGGACGGTGTAGGACGGTGCAGGACGGTGTAGGACGGTGCAGGACAGTGCAGGACGGTGTAGGACAGTGCAGGACGGTGCAGGACGGTGCAGGACGGTGCAGGACGGTGCAGGACAGTGCAGGACGGTGCAGGACGGTGCAGGACGGTGTAGGACGGTGCAGGGCAGTGCAGGACGGTGCAGGACAGTGTAGGAAGGTGCAGGACAGTGCAGAACGGTATACGACGGTGTAGGATGGTGCAGGGCAGTGCAGAACGGTGTAGGATGGTGCAGGACGGTGTAGGACGGTGCAGGACAGTGCAGGACGGTGTAGGACAGTGCAGGACGGTGTAGGACAGTGCAGGACGGTGTAGGACGGTGCAGGGCAGTGCAGGACAGTGTAGGAAGGTGTAGGACAGTGCAGGACGATGTAGGACGGTGCAGGACAGTGCAGGACGGTGTAGGACAGTGCAGGACGGTGTAGGACGGTGCAGGGCAGTGCAGGACGGTGCAGGACAGTGTAGGAAGGTGTAGGACAGTGCAGGACGATGTAGGATGGTGCAGGACAGTGCAGGACGGTGTAGGACGGTGTAGGACAGTGCAGGACGGTGTAGGATGGTGCAGGGCAGTGCAGAACGGTGTAGGATGGTGCAGGACGGTGTAGGACGGTGCAGGGCAGTGCAGGACGGTGCAGGACAGTGTAGGAAGGTGTAGGACAGTGCAGAACGATATACGACGGTGTAGGACAGTGCAGGACGGTGTACGACGGTGTAGGAAGGTGCAGGATGGTGTAGGACAGTGCAGGACGGTGTAGGACGGTGCAGGGCAGTGCAGGACGGTGCAGGACAGTGCAGGACAGTGTAGGAAGGTGTAGGACAGTGCAGGACGATGTAGGACGGTGCAGGACAGTGTAGGACGGTGCAGGACAGTGCAGGACGGTGTAGGACAGTGCAGGACGGTGTAGGACGGTGCAGGGCAGTGCAGGACAGTGTAGGAAGGTGTAGGACAGTGCAGGACGGTGTAGGACGTGCAGGACAGTGTAGGAAGTTGTAGGACAGTGCAGGACGATGTAGGACGGTGCAGGACAGTGTAGGACGGTGCAGGACAGTGCAGGACGGTGTAGGACAGTGCAGGACGGTGTAGGACGTGCAGGACAGTGTAGGAAGTTGTAGGACAGTGCAGGACGATGTAGGACGGTGCAGGACAGTGTAGGACGGTGCAGGACAGTGCAGGACGGTGTAGGACAGTGCAGGACGGTGTAGGACAGTGCAGGACGGTGTAGGACGGTGCAGGGCAGTGCAGGACAGTGCAGAACGGTATACGACGGTGTAGGACGGTGTAGGATGGTGCAGGACAGTGCAGAACGGTATACGACGGTGTAGGATGGTGCAGGGCAGTGCAGGACAGTGCAGAACGGTATACGACGGTGTAGGATGGTGCAGGACAGTGCAGAACGGTGTAGGACGGTGTACGACGGTGTAGGACAGTGCAGGACGGTGCAGGACGGTGTAGGACGGTGTAGGACGGTGCAGGACGGTGTAGGACAGTGCAGGACGGTGTAGGACGTGCAGGACAGTGTAGGAAGTTGTAGGACAGTGCAGGACGATGTAGGACGGTGCAGGACAGTGTAGGACGGTGCAGGACAGTGCAGGACGGTGTAGGACGGTGTAGGACAGTGCAGGACGGTGTAGGACGGTGCAGGGCAGTGCAGGACAGTGCAGGACGGTGTAGGACGTGCAGGACAGTGTAGGAAGTTGTAGGACAGTGCAGGACGATGTAGGACGGTGCAGGACAGTGTAGGACGGTGCAGGGCAGTGCAGGACAGTGTAGGAAGGTGTAGGACAGTGCAGGACGATGTAGGACGTGCAGGACAGTGTAGGAAGTTGTAGGACAGTGCAGGACGATGTAGGACGGTGCAGGACAGTGCAGGACGGTGTAGGAAGGTGTAGGACAGTGCAGGACGGTGTACGACGGTGTAGGAAGGTGCAGGATGGTGTAGGACAGTGCAGGACGGTGTAGGACGTGCAGGACAGTGTAGGAAGTTGTAGGACAGTGCAGGACGATGTAGGACGGTGCAGGACGGTGTAGGATGGTGCAGGACAGTGCAGGACGGTGTAGGACGGTGTAGGATGGTGCAGGGCAGTGCAGGACAGTGCAGAACGGTATACGACGGTGTAGGATGGTGCAGGGCAGTGCAGAACGGTGTAGGATGGTGCAGGACGGTGTACGACGGTGTAGGAAGGTGCAGGATGGTGTAGGACAGTGCAGGACGGTGTAGGACGTGCAGGACAGTGTAGGAAGTTGTAGGACAGTGCAGGACGATGTAGGACGGTGCAGGACAGTGCAGGACGGTGCAGGACAGTGTAGGAAGGTGCAGGACAGTGCAGAACGGTATACGACGGTGTAGGATGGTGCAGGGCAGTGCAGAACGGTGTAGGATGGTGCAGGACGGTGTAGGACGGTGCAGGACAGTGTAGGACGGTGCAGGACAGTGCAGGACGGTGTAGGACAGTGCAGGACGGTGTAGGACAGTGCAGGACGGTGTAGGACGGTGTAGGACAGTGCAGGACGGTGTAGGACGGTGCAGGGCAGTGCAGGACGGTGCAGGACAGTGTAGGAAGGTGCAGGACAGTGCAGAACGGTATACGACGGTGTAGGATGGTGCAGGGCAGTGCAGGACAGTGCAGAACGGTATACGACGGTGTAGGATGGTGTAGGATGGTGCAGGGCAGTGCAGGATGGTGCAGGATGGTGTAGGACGGTGTAGGACGGTGCAGGACAGTGTAGGATGGTGTAGGACGGTACTCTACCAGACAGACTTGTATTTGTTGACATGAGCTTGTTCTTGCCCTAATGAGATTTGTGAGAGCCTGAAGTGTTTTTGTGATGAAGCTGAGATGACATACACACGACAGGCTCCTGTCCGGTCACTGACATGACGACCATTACTGAGACTTCATGAAACTGGGACAGACTTCTAGCTAGCAGCCTGTTTCAGCTGCCATCTCCCCCGTGAGCCAGTAGCAGTCGTGAGGCTCGTCACCATAATGATCACTTGTTACCAACAGAAAGAGACAGACGCAAGGTAGGAGGAGGTGGGGAGACGTGTAAATATAGGATGTCTATAAATAAATCTTCTGTTTCTCACTTGATTCTCAGACTACTGTGAATTTGGTGACAGCAGCATCAGCTGAAACAAACTCATGATATCTGAGAATTAGGGATTCTTTTCTTCTTTTAGAGTTTGAGTCTGGAGGAATAATGCAGCTGTTTCATAAGACCAAAGCAGCTTCTTTTCAGTCTCATGCAGTCGTTCAGCATTTCAGGCTTAATGAGCTGTGCTCACACTCAGTAACAATGAACTCTTTTGTCTTTACAGTTCACTTCAGAAATACTTCAGCCAGTTCCTTTTACTTTGTCCAACACAAATGATTACAGCAATCCAGGATTTCAATGAGCTTCCTGTTGATATGTTGTTGCTCAGGACTGAACTACTGTAGCTTTAAGATTTCTTTTGGATATAAATCTTTAGAAATTAAGTAAGAAAACTCATATTCCTGTTTCATCGTGTGGACGTGCAGCTCCACAGTCTCCAGTCCTGTCCTTGTTTTTGTGTCCCACTTCTCATTACTGTGTGCTGTCCCTCGTGGGCCCCAGAAGCTTGCTGTTGTGGAACTGATTTGAGTGACACAGAATGTAATGACTCCAGAAAGATTACTGCTGCTTTTTGCAGGTGTGGACAGACTAATCATAAACTGGAGCAGCCCACAGCTGTGAAACTAGACATGGACATCTCCAGCTTCATTATACACGGCCACAGTCTTAGAAACTGCCCTGAAACTCTTTGGACGGTCTGGATTTGGTGGAAACTGATGAATGAAGCATGTTGACGAGGCCTGGTAACTATTTAGGGGAACAGATGAGTCTTTGTTAAAGGAAAGCAAAAAGTTGATTGTGTGCTTTATAGTTTGACCAAATGGAGCTTCATGGGGAGATAATAACATCAAAGACATCATTCCCAATTAGTCTTGCGAGTCCAGATGTCTTCGTTTGACTGTGACTTGTTTTAGGGTGGATCTTTATGTAATTATGGACTTATTCTGCTGATCAGAACAATAAACATTCATTTAGTTTTTCTGTTTGTGTTTCAATAAACTAGTTCAAAGTGTCGAGGTTGACCTCAGGAATCAGTGTTACACCAGGTCCGACCGGACAAGGTGGTTTTTGTTTTAATAGTTTGTGTGTTTGTTCAGACAAACAGATGGACTGAAGATTTCCTCAGAAGAAAAGAGACGTGTGTTAAATGTTGTTATTTAACTTCACTCTGAAGTCGTCTATCGTTTCTTTATCTGCTGTTTTGTGAGGAAGTGTGTGTGTGTGTGTGTGCTTGTTTTTCTGACCTCCTGAAGACCAGTTTCCAGACATTTACTATCTTTCTGGGGTCTGAGGGTTTTTGTGGGGACCGAAGCCTGGTCCCCATGAGGGGGACTCCCCTTTTTAGGTTTAGGGGTTAGGTTTATACAGTGGGGCAAAAAAGTATTTAGTCAGCCACCAATTGTGTAAGTTCTCCCACTTAAAAAGATCAGAGAGGCCTGTAATTTTCATCATAGGTATACCTCAACTATGAGAGACAAAATGAGGAAAAAAAATCCAGAAAATCACATTGTCTGATTTTTAAAGAATTTATTTGCAAATTATGGTGGAAAATAAGTATTTGGTCAATAA
The DNA here is from genome assembly GCA_006937955.1 of Pachypanchax playfairii. Lineage (NCBI taxonomy): Eukaryota > Metazoa > Chordata > Actinopteri > Cyprinodontiformes > Aplocheilidae > Pachypanchax > Pachypanchax playfairii. Next base: position 2,179,472 of record SSNP01000038.1, on the reverse strand, counting down.
CAAAAGTTAATCTCAATACTTTGTTATATAGCCTTTGTTGGCAATGACAGAGGTCAAACGTTTTCTGTAAGTCTTCACAAGGTTTTCACACACTGTTGCTGGTATTTTGGCCCATTCCTCCATGCAGATCTCCTCTAGAGCAGTGATGTTTTGGGGCTGACGCTGGGCAACACGGACTTTCAACTCCCTCCAGAGATTTTCTATGGGGTTGAGATCTGGAGACTGGCTAGGCCACTCCAGGACCTTGAAATGCTTCTTACGAAGCCACTCCTTCGTTGCCCGGGCGGTGTGTTTGGGATCATTGTCATGCTGAAAGACCCAGCCACGTCTCATTTTCAATGCCCTTGCTGATGGAAGGAGGTTTTCACTCAAAATCTTACGATACATGGCCCCATTCATTCTTTCCTTTACACGGATCAGTCGTCCTGGTCCCCTTGCAGAAAAACAGCCCCAAAGCATGATGTTTCCACCCCCATGCTTTACAGTAGGTATGGTGTTCTTTGGATCCAACTCAGCATTCTTTCCCCTCCAAACACGACAAGTTGAGTTTCTACCAAAATGTTCTATTTTGGTTTCATCTGACCATATGATGTTCTCCCAATCCTCTTCTGGATCATCCAAATGCTCTCTAGCAAACCGCAGACGGGCCTGGACGTGTCCTGGCTTCAGCAGGGGGACACGTCTGGCACTGCAGGATTTGAGTCCCTGGCGGCGTAGTGTGTTACTGATGGTAGCCTTTGTTACTTTGGTCCCAGCTCTCTGCAGGTCATTCACTAGGTCCCTCCGTGTGGTTCTGGGATTTTTGCTCACCGTTCTTGTGATCATTTTGACCCCACGGGGTGAGATCTTGCGTGGAGCCCCAGATCGAGGAAGATTATCAGTGGTCTTGTATGTCTTCCATTTTCTAATAATTGCTCCCACAGTTGATTTCTTCACACCAAGCTGCTTACCTATTGCAGATTCAGTCTTCCCAGCCTGGTGAAGGTCTACAATTTTGTTTCTGGTGTCCTTTGACAGCTCTTTGGTCTTGGCCATAGTGGAGTTTGGAGCATGACTGTTTGAGGTTGTGGACAGGTGTCTTTTATACTGATAACGAGTTCACACAGGTGCCATTAATACAGGTAACGAGTGGAGGACCGAGGAGCCTCTTAAAGAAGTTACAGGTCTGTGAAAGCCAGAAATCTTACTTGTTTGTAGGTGACCAAATACTTATTTTCCACCATAATTTGCAAATAAATTCTTTAAAAATCAGACAATGTGATTTTCTGGATTTTTTTTCCTCATTTTGTCTCTCATAGTTGAGGTATACCTATGATGAAAATTACAGGCCTCTCTGATCTTTTTAAGTGGGAGAACTTACACAATTGATGGCTGACTAAATACTTTTTTGCCCCACTGTAGGTATGGTGTGAATAGAGTTTTAGTTAGTCTTAGGGTTAGTTATAGATCAGTAATGGTTAAGGTTAGGAAAAGGGTTTGGGTTAGGTATAAATCTAGTTACTAATATCAATGGACGGTCCCCATAAGGATAACAAAACAAACATGAGTGTGTGTGTGTGTGTGTGTGTGTGTGTGTGTGTGTGTGTGTGTGATTTGCTGCTGCAGGGTGATTGTTCAGGGTTTTAAATATGCATAAAGAAGCCTAACTCTGATACATTAGCGTGCTGCTGGATTGGTGCAGGATCTGTTTGATGTCTGTGTCGGACCAATAAGCATCCTGTCCTGCATGTCGGGTCGTGGGAGCTTAATGTAAGAGTAATTGTTTTTTTGTTTTTTAGCAATGCAGGTCTTTGATCTGGATCAGTTTTGGTCCTGATGCATGGACTTGTTGGTGTGATTATTCAGTTAAGAGAAGAATTACTGAACTGACAGTTTCAAATGAAGTTTTAACTATATGTGCTTGTTTTCTATTTGAACAACAGGAAGTGATTTATTTAGGTTGTGTAAACTCAGGGTCACTCTGATTCTACTGTTATCTTTTCCTTCCTTTTCTCTCCTCTGTCTGTTTCTTAAATCAGGATTGTTTTTTACTTCCTGCTTTCAGTCACAAGTTCCTCATGAGCTACTGAGTTTTCACTGTTGTGATTCAGTTGAGCCACTGCAGGCAAGAGGTGAGCTTTCCATCCGTCTCCGAGACCATTTAAAGGAAAGTCATGACTCTTCGAAATCTGAAAAAAACATCTTTGTATCCAAAATGTTTGTTTTTCCTTTTTTTTGTGCTAAAATTCAGTGTGCTGGATTCCATCATGCCAGTTTAAATAAGTGCAGCTCTGAGAACAGACACACTCTGTCAGCTTTACCAGGTGAAACTTGAATATGAATTCATGCTATTGTTCTGTTTATTAAAACAAAGCCACATGGACAGTATCGGTTTTTGTTTCAAACACAACGACCCAGTTATTTTGATTGACAGGATGACCTGAGAATTGTATTTCCTGATTCTTGTGTAAATGAACTGATGAGATAAAGTTTTTTCATGAGACAAAAACATTTGGTCGGACGCTTGTGAGCATGTCTTCTAAATGCAGCATAAAGGAGTTCCATAGATTTAACATGTAGAATAATGAATGAGGTTCTAATGAAACGATACCGGGAGCTTGGATCCTTCTACTGGTGCAGGATCCTTCTGCTGGTGCAGGATCCTTCTACTGGTGCAGGATCCTTCTGCTGGTGCAGGATCCTTCTTCTGGTGCAGGATCCTTCTTCTGGTGCAGGATCCTTCTTCTGGTGCAGGATCCTTCTGGTGCAGGATCCTTCTGGTGCAGGATCCTTCTACTGGTGCAGGATCCTTCTACTGGTGCAGGATCCTTCTACTGGTGCAGGATCCTTCTACTGGTGCAGGATCCTTCTACTGGTGCAGGATCCTTCTACTGGTGCAGGATCCTTCTACTGGTGCAGGATTCACATTATAAACACATTTTTATCTGAATGTCGTGCTGCTAGTGTCATTTGAGTGATTCTAGTTTTCATGTTTGGCTGAAAGGTTTTTGTTCACCATGATCTCAACACTTCACTCCTCTCTGGTCTCACTAGTTTGTCAACATTCATATGAACCGGTTCTGTTTCATTTCAGAAGCACCACGCAGGAATCTGTCTTGTTTCTGTTACCTGCTACCTATGAAGGTGTTGATGGGCGGAGCAGTTCAGGATAATCAGACTGTTGAAGTGATTTGTGTCACATTGTCTCACCGTATAGTTCAGTGACATTTTGAACCCTTTGGACGTAGATGTTGTTGCTTTGGTAGTAGAATAAATGGATCATCTCTTAAAACAGCTTGATATTGATTCGAACAGGTTAGAGTATAAACTTGAATGAACCGTGACTCCAGATCCACTGCAGGGATCTAAAGTCTTCAGGTTTTTCCTGAACTCTGACCTGTCAGACTAGAATCTGTATCTTTAGTGGATTAAATAAAGAGGAAAGTGGTGAAACACATTCAGAGACTTTTCTTCTCAAACCTGTAGAGTCGTTTCTATCTCAGTGTGACAGATACTGGATATGTAGTAAGTGTATCTGTAATACTGCTGCAGCATTAAGAGGAACAGAGACTCTGGAACCTTTTCTGCTCAGAGCAAACGGTTTATGGTAAGACCTCCTTTAACTCTTCTCAGGTAACTTCATGTTCTGCTGGGTGCTTATAGATTACCTCCCATGTCCTGTATCATGCATGTCATCTGACTGTGTACAACATGAGGAATCATTGTGTTGTTTTAGCAAAGAGCAGAATACAGAGTGACTCAGGAATATTCTAACCATGACGTTACAGTCAACACCTTCAGCTGGTTCTGGTGTTGCTTTACACTCACACATTAACAGCACTGTGGGAAGATTTGTTTATTAGATTCTGTTTGTTTGTTTGTTTATATTCACTCTTCTCTCAGTAAAGAAGTTGAAAACATGCCAATATGTATTTTAAATGTAATTTCTGCTCTGTCATTTTTTAAATTTCATTTTATGAGGGTTTTGTTGATGTATGGAGCATTTTGATCTGAGGAACCATTTGACATAAAACTTCCACAAAACAACCCGAGTTGTGCAAAAAAAAATGAGCGACATCCTCGAGGTGTTTTATCCAACAATCACAACCAGTTCCAGTTCAAAGGTGTGACTGTGGTTAACCTGTGCATGTATTCTGTGTTGTTACCTTGATGTTAATCTCTGATACATCTTAGTAGTTCTTATTTACCTTTCACTAAGCAAATACAACCATGAGTTAAATCCCACATGTCAGGACTTCTATCAGTGGTACGATGTTCCAGGAGGAAGTGATTCAGTGACACATGGTGTGACACATGGTGTGACACAAGGACCCACCCCCCTCTCCCTCCCTCCCTCCCTCCCTCCATCTTGCATGATTTACAGAAGGTCTGAAGAAATGTGATTTTGAGGTTATGGTGATGTCATGCAGGAAGTAGTTCCATCCACAGTAGGACACAAACTGAGTCGTGATGCTGTTAAAGGTTATACTTTTATAAAGAAAGACGGCTCTCTCACTCACTCTATTCAGTTAGAGATATTTGGTTTCAGGTGAATCTAAAGTCTGCAGTGAGGTCATATGACAGTAGGACGTTTCAGTAGAAACATCAGATGGTGATTTTATCATCTCAAACAATTTACTGAAACACATGAAAACATCTGGAAACATGAAAACATCAGGTTCCTTCAGATCCCACAGCATCTCATGTGACTCATGTAGCTCTACTTTCTTAAATGTACCTGTTCTGCTCTGATTGGTTAAAATCAGCTGTTAAACCAAACATGAGAACTCAGCCACTGTGTTTAATTCTGTCTGAGTTTGGTCATGAAATCCATGACAGTGGCTCTTTGTGTTACTGCTGAACAGAGTCTGACTAGCTGGGGACAGAGGTGGCTGGCAGACTGCCTGACTGGATAACAAGCTCAGTCAGGACCCATGTGACAATCAGTGCTTAAGTTCAGTCTTTGTCCAGACAAAGGACATGAGGACAGATGTCAACTGTTCTATTTTTACTCCCAGAGGACAACATGGAAAAAAGAGCCCAACAATGTTTTTCACCATTTTTACATTATTATTGTAAAACAGATGATTTCATGTGCTGACTGTTTAAAATGTTTTTAGCTTTTTTAACAAATTATTTAATCAAAAACAAGTTGTTATGCATTTTATTGAATAAATTAACTAAAATGAACATGAATTATTTTGGTTTTAAAGCATCTCAGTTCAAACCGTTTAATGAAGTTTTAATTTGTATTTTTTCTTTAAGGGTCATTGTAGCAAACTGTTATTAGCAACTGCTGCATCGCTGCCTGACTGTCATCAGCAAGCAGCATAAACTGAGTGTGTTGTGTAGCCAAACAGACGTCCACGCATCAGAGAGACCTGGTGTGTGCGAGGACGAAGTACGTCCACTGCTGGTGGATGTACTTCTCAGATCTCAAGCACAAGTGTATTTTGGTTCACGTCAAAAATGTTTATTTAAAAAGAAAATATTTTACATAACCTATAAAGACATTATATTTATCTTTGTCTGATAAATACTTATTTATTTATTAATAAGTTCACCATTTTGATTGTAATACAAAGTCTAATCTACATGTGATGTCTGACCATCCCACGTCCCTTTTACCTTTTACCCTTTTACCCCCCCCCCCAACCTTTTGGTTTTTAAAGGTGTTTGTTTAGGGTAGAACTCCTCCTGTGGTCTTGTGAGTTTTGTGGAAATCATTGAATACTCACCCATGCAGGTGTCACAGTCAGTGGTCTGTTTTATGTCGGCAGAAGATGCAAAAAAGCCTCTGAATTCATCACCGCTGTCAGTTATGTAAAGTCTGTGGTTTGTTTTCACAGGGCAGCTGCAGCGTTCAGCCGCTTTGTTGGTCTTGAATCTTGTGTTTGCTCTTGTCGGATGCAGGTTTTACCTGAGTAGGATCTTTAATGTTACTGAATAATGGGACTTGGTTTGAAGTGGATGTTAGAAACATGAAAATCAGGTGAAAGTAACTGGATTTTCTGTGTCGACTCCACAAACCTGAAGGATACAACCAAATCAGGTTTGCAGCTCTTCAAAACTGTGAACTCGTTATTACAGTTTGGTTTTTAAAACATTTGGTGTTTCATTATTAGAAGATCTTAAACGTCACAAAAAGAAAAGTTTCATATTTGAGACGTCTGAACCAGAACATCGTCTGGTTCTGGCTCTGGTTTCTTTGCTTTTGACTGAAACAGTTCTTCTAAGAGCTTCTAATAAAAACAAGTGATGTTCTAATGAACGAGTCATTTGATCACTGATTAACTTTAATCTCCCGTCACTCTGTTTCAGACGGACTCAGTGGGAGTGCTGAAATGACCAGCCAGCATCCGAGCCACGCACAAAGTTCTCACTCCACAGACAAGCAGCCGCCTGCTGTAGGCCCCAGGCTCCATGTCCAGAGATCACTATCAAAGGAGAACATTACCGTTCACTTCTCACTCGGGAAGGAGGACGATGAGGAGGAGGAAGATCTGTACACTACACCCGTCTCCTCTGCCTCAGCTGCTCTGGATGACACAAACGTAACGACAGCTGTAGAAGCGAGCGAGGAAATGTTCGAGGACGTTCCTCCAGATTCTGCAGCTGAGGTTCCCATCGTTCCCGAGTCATCTAGATCTTCTCCCAGTTCTAGTCACACTAACCGTTCTCCTACACAGACTCTGTCGTCACGTGTCACTGAGCAGAAACCCTCAACTTCAAATTCTTCTCCAATAAAATCTCTGAGTTTTTCCTCCAGTGACAAATCCTTTCTGGGTCTGGTGAAGTCTCGCTCCTCTGATGAGCCTCGTGACGGGAACTCGTCTGCTCCAACTTCCTCAATAAGAAACAGACAACTCATGAAGAATCTTGTCAAATCTTTGTCCTCAGATATCTCCCAAGACTCATCTTCCTCGTCCTCGTCTTCTTCCTACCGTCTTCCTGAACCTCGCCTTAACCTTCAACTCTTTAAGCAATTTGCACAATCCCGATTGCCGTCTGCTGCCACGACGTCAGTGAGCGATTCTAAAACCGCCCCGTCTTCACCGTTAACCTCGCCAGAAAACAGAAGAATCTTCAAAGTCTCAGAGGTTGAATCACGATTGGAAGACACCAGACGGCGTCTCTCTGAAGCCATTTCTGAACCTCTCCAGCTGCTCAGTAAGATCATGGATGAAAAGAGCAGCAGTTTGGTTGGGAGCAGCATTTATCGGCCCAAAGTTCTTTCTGCCAGCGCCACAGAACTGTCATGCCTCTCCACAGCTAACGGTAACCTGGAGAACAACAACAACTGCATTAAAGAGGAAGAAGGCGTCGACTCGGAGGCTGAAAGCCCAAACAGCTGGACATCGGTTTCAGCTGAATCACTTGGTGACCCCCCTGCCAACACTAAGAGCCCCAACAAATCATCCTCCCTTTCTATGTCTGCTCTAGTAAAGCAGGAGGATGAAGACTTTTGCATCCTGTACAGTGAGGACTTCGACACGTGCACTGACACAGAGGGGGATGGATTTAGTCGAACTGGTAGTCAGGTGCCACTGAGTGGTAGTTCTGAACCAAGCTGTGAAAATGAATGTGAAGATGCTGAGCCTGCACCCGACATCCCCCTCTACACCCTCATGCTCCTTACTGCTCTGGTTTATGGCTGTTTCGTTTTACCGCTGCCAAGTTATGTTGGAGGGATGATGTTCGGGATCTGGTTTGGGTTTCTATTAGCTGTTGGTGTTCTGTGGCTCACCGGACCAAAACGCTCCGGAGGTGATGTTAGACACTCCAGAACCCAGAAGCTGTTGAATACGACCAGGATGGAGATTAAAGAACCGAACATCGATAAGGTCAGCTGGTCTTCTCTAGCTTGTTTTATTCTCTCATGCATCAGTATTTCTAATTAACAATGAAACATTTTTAATGCAGATAATAAATACTGTCTTTGATCTTTTAAAATAAACTTTGATTCAACAAGTCCAATATTTTAAACATATTTATAAATATGTTTTTATACTCTACACTGAAATATTCAACAGAAACTTCTCAGTCCAGACGGAGGAGTTTGTTTTATTTTATAATGATAAACTGATGTTGGCTTCAGTTAAACAAACAGATGGTGTGGATGACTTTCAGGACTGAATCTGTACAGTTTTGTTTGATTCATGTGAGACTTCTTCTTTCCAGGGCTGGATGAATGAGATACTGAACTATGACCCTGAGACGTACCACGCCACGCTTACACAGTCTGTGTACGTCCGTTTGGAGGGATCTGTCATTCGTCTGTCTAAACCCAAGAACAACATCTCCCGCCGTGCCACACACAATGAACCAAAACCAGATGTGTCCTTCATCAGTCAGAAGATCTATGACCTAACAAACAGCAGAGTAGGTTTTTATATCACTGAAACAGAATCATAGACGTCTCATAGCTTTGAAGGTTTTATTTAAAGTTGTTGGTTAACTTTTAGCTGCTTGATTCACTTTTAAATGTCCGAGATGGTCAAACATTAAGCTGGTAAACCCTCACAGAACAGCACAGTTCATCATAATAAGGTTCATTAAATTGCCACCAAATACAACTTGCGCGTGATTCTTGGATTTGTCATAAAAATGAAATACAGTCTCTGTTTTTTCCATCAGGTATATTTAGAACCTCCGAATCTGGCCAGGAAGAGAGTATGGAACAAAAAATACCCCATCTGCATCGACCTAGCCAAACAAGATGACTTCATGTCAAAAGCAGAAGGAAGACAGACAGACACCAGTGAGAGCACAAGTTTAAGAGACAGCGGAGCAGATGGGCGACAGTCATCCTCCTCTTCCAGCAGACACCTGACCCTCTACCTGTTTGGGAGGACTGGGAGGGAGAAGGAGCAGTGGTTCCAGAGGTTCCTGTCAGCCTCGAATGTCGGAGTGGACGTAAAGAGAGCTTCATGTGTTGGAGGCAGTACAAAAGGTCAATAAAAATACGGATCTTCAGGCTAAAATCACCTGCTTTAATGAGTGGAATTGTAGTATTAATCAATTCTTCTGATGATTTTTGTGACACAGCCTCGAACTCTCACAGCCGCAGCAGCAGTCGCAGCAGTCTGGATGAGATGTTAACATCTCAGCCCAAGTCGAAGGACTCAACAGTCTCCTCAGCAACAGCAGGCAGTGCCAGAAACAAGCTTCTATTAGACTACAACGTCTACATGAGCTCCTTACTGCCCAAACAGCTGGCAGCAGGCCCCACAGCTGGCAGCGCAGCTCCAAGTCTGCAGAGCAGCCCAGGGGCTGATAAGAAGGTTCCACACATTCATTGTCCTTTTAACACTTTATATATTTTATTTTTAATTTCTCTTTTTTAAAATAAGAGGTTTAACATAAGATTCATCAGACTGATAATTCATGTTCTTTTCTCTTGGTGATATTTATGTGAACTCTGTCTTCAGCTTCAGGGCGCCACTTCAGCTCAGGTGCAGCTCCAAGGAGAGGAGGAGGCGGATTCTGTTGCCTGGGTGAACGCAGCTGTCGGACGGATCTTCTGGGACTTCCTGACTGAGCCCCACTGGGTCGACGTGGTCTCAAAGAAGATTCAGATGAAGCTCAGCAAAATACGAGTGAGTGTAACAAGAACCCGTAACAAGCTGTGGACTGAAACGAGCAGTAGAGAGAAAAGAAGCAGAAGAGATTTACAAAACATGAAACAAAGTTTCCATCTTTCAGTCGTGTCCCAAATGTAATAACGTGTGAAAGAACAGTCTGTTCAGACCTGTTGAGTCCTTCAGGGACTGACACACGGAGACGGATCACACCATGAGGTGTTATTAAAGCTCCATCCATGTGTGTGGGGCACATGTGAGCCTTTCCTGTAGGCATTTAGATGAAGGATTATGGGCTGTATTTTATTTGATCTTGTTTTATTTTAAAGTATAAAAACTGATGGTGAGATACATGTATGTGTTAGATTATTCATCCTCACACCTGCTTGTCTGTTTCAGCTACCTTACTTCATGAATGAACTCACCCTGACAGAACTGGACATGGGCTCAGCCACGCCCAGAATCCTCAGAGCATCCAGACCCTCTATCGACACTCGAGGCATGAGACAAATCATTTAATCATTAATATAGACAAAAACACACAGTGATAACCATAAAGACTTGCTGATATTAACTTCTTATATCTAAGAAATCCTCAGTTATTATTCTGGTTTTAACCGCATGTCAGTTTTAATCTGTCTATTTTTACCAAGAACTCATCAGAGAAACTAAAGATAAAGACTGTTTAGTTATCAAACAATATTCAGCATTCTGAAATATTCCTCATCATGTTAATATATACTAGTGATGTTTTAAACCTACTTCCTGTTTCATCTTGATTTAGACAAAAAGTCCATTTTTAAAACTCACCATGGATAAATCTAAATTTTTTGCACGTTCATCAGAGGAGAAAAAAGACATTTTATTTTGTGTGCCTGACGATACCGAGGCTGCGCTCAGAAAAAACCGAACCAGGAACATTAACGTTTGTTATTCCAACTTTCTATCCAAACACATTTAACTTAGCAGCATCAGCAGCTCAGCTGGAACTACAGATATCACACACCTCTGAAATATGTAAAAATAAGATGTCACACCATTTTAAACCCAAATAAACCTGCAACATCAAAAACAGTAAAACACTTTACAGGCAGTAAGGTCAGAAGGTCATATGTGTTATTTATATAACGTGCATCCTTATTTCTGCTGATTAGCTTCAGCCTGTTTATCATCTGTACTTTGTTTTTCCATGACAGCTATATGTTCTTTACTCTCTTCTTATATTTTCTTTCCTTTACATTCTCTTTCGTTCCATCTTCCTCTTTGTATTCTCATTTTCTCTTCTGAGTCACTGACCTGTTTTTGTCACTGCAGCTTTAGAATAATCCTTAAATTGATGCTGAGATAGCACCAACACTTTAACATTACAGAGTAAAATCACATGACCCGCTAACTGAGTTTTATCACTGATGATGTCACGCAGTGAGATGTAGATGAACTTATGTTATAATAGTAGGTTGTTCTTGTTTCTTGATGTTTCACTTCTCATCTGAGACGTTTCATCAGTTTCAGCATGAGGACAGAAATAAGTTCCCCGTCCTTCTGGTTCCTCTTTGTTGGTTTATTTATTGTTTTAGTAGAACATAAGAATTTGGTTCCAGATCATTAATAATCAGTAAAAAGCATAATTTCTATTTATAGAAACTTTTCTGCCTCCGTTGAATTTTTATTTTAAAAAGATGACGAGTTTAGTTTTAAATCTCGTGGAGTGTTATTGTGGTTCTGTGCCCAAATCTTTTCATCTCTGTTTCTCCATTCCGTCCTGGAAAAACCTGCTGAATGGATGAAACATCCTCCAGCTGCATGTGCCTCTCCTTACAGATCCATGTTCAGTGTTTTATATTCCTGTGCAGCTGTGGCTCAGTGGGAAGAGCAGTTGTCTTCCAACCTGAAAGTCGGTGGTTTGAGCCCAGTTTCCCCTCCTCATGTCATGTGTCCAACCAGATCCGGCTCATTAGGATAAAAAGCCCCAGCAGGCTGAGCACCTGTTCACCTGCCTGATTATTTCTCTGTTTTTACCTGTTCTGTCAAACCTGCTCGTCTTTCTGATCTTTTTGTTTAGCCAACATTTTTCTTCATGTTTTGATTTTATCTCAACTTTCAGTGTTTTTGCAGCTTCTCTCCTCAGTTCACCACACTCTGCCTTCATTATCAGACCAGCGGTCTCATGCTGTTAACTGATTGGTTCATTTTGTATTTAATTATATAACTTTTTGTCAAACTTATAAATCACCAGTGAGCTACTGTTGATTGCACTTATGGATCATCCATCCGTCCAATATTGTAATCTCTCTGTGATTTAAAGTAAAAATTTCACAAAATATTTGTTAACAAGCCACTAAAATACAGTCTTTTATTTTGAAAGGTAAAGGAAAAATACTAATCCAGTACACACACCTGCCACTTTCCATTATAGACCTTAAGTAGAAGGTTTGTTTTAATCCAGCTCACAACAGAATTAACAGAGTTAAAATAATTGAATGATTAAAATAAACACGATCCCAGTTTCTAAAAAAAATCTTCTTCTTTTTTTTTTTTTTAATTTAAGGCTGTTTATGTTGGATTGTTACAGATAAGATGGTCAAAAAATAATCAACAGGTTTTTGGTATAAAACCAGAAAGTTGAAACAGTTAGTTTATCATCACAAGAAGATGATGATCAAATTTTTCTATTTGAACAGTTTTTATAAACCTGCTGGGTGAAAGTCAGAGAGTTTGAGATTTACTGAGTAATTATTTCACCTCCCTGCTGAATTCCTAATGATTAGTGTGTATTTGTTAGGTTTCTGGTTTGACCTGGAGGTTTCCTACAGCAGCTCGTTCCTGATGACTCTGGAAACAAAGATGATCCTCAATCGATTGGGGAAAGAGGGAGAGAGTCTCCGTTTAGGGGAAATGGGCAAAGATGGGTAAGATGGTTCCAATCTATCAGAAAATGAATATTTGAGTAATTATTTCTAACTTGGTGTGAGATGACAACACTTGTTTTTTACTCTGGTATTTTCCTCTCTTGTGCTTCACTCAATCTTTAATAACTTTTCTATTGTTTTTTACCTTTACTTCCTGCTACTCCCCCTCTTGGATTCTACCTTTATGTGACTGTTAATGGGGTGTTTTCTCACTCGGTGAGTTCAGCCTGTCAGTTTTCTCACTTCTTTATTCATCTGATGGTTCGTCTGATTAATTGTTCCCATCTTAATGTATTCAGTGTTTTTATCAGGCCCTTAGACTCCGTTACAAACAGCAGATGCTCGTGTGGATGATGATGGAGCCTGTTATAGAAACCTGAACTTATATGTGTGTATTCGTGTTCATGTGTGTAGATGCAGGCCTCGGACGTACTGTCTGGCTGATAGTGATGAAGAGTCGTCCAGCGCAGGTTCATCAGATGAAGAAGACTCTTCAGATGTCTCGAATGACTCTGCTGGTGCTGAGGGGTGAGAGATTGTCCACATTCTCCTGATTTATTTCCCTAATCACGTCTTTATAACAAATAAATATTACTAAGTGTCAGATAATAAAATAAGTAGATGGAACCTGCTACTTTGCCTTTAAAGGTTTCTTTAACTGGTTACAAGCGGCTCAGCGTGACTGGGAGTCGCTTTCTGATAACTGTGTGAAGAAATGCATTTAGTCCATTTTGGTTTCTGATTGATTTTTATTAACTACAGTTTGGTGGGTGGACATAAACCGAGCAAGATCATGCGCTTTGTGGACAAGATTACCAAATCCAAATACTTCCAGAAGGCCACAGAGACGGAGTTTATCAAAAAGAAGATGGAGGAGATGTCCAACACGCCGCTGTTGCTCACTGTGGAGCTTCAGCAGCTCAGAGGAACGCTGGCCGTCAACATACCTCCTCCTCCCACAGACAGGATATGGTATGTGGAGGAACTGTTGTCTCTGGATTACACAATCAGCTCCACACAGTAAACATGTGTGTTTATCAGCGTGACAAAGGGTCACATTTTCCCCACAGAAACAACTTGATCAAGTTTGTTGTAAACAACGTTTTTAAGACGATTCCCTAATTTGTTCAGAATCCTAATGTGTGTCAACAGTCACTGAGTCAGGACTCGCATATCTTTATTTCTAAACCACAAATAATCAACTTTGAACACAGTCAGCGTCTGTTTTCAGAACAAATAAATCCACTCTGCCAAGTGACAGCCTGATTCTACTGAGACCAGTTCATGTGGTTTAGCAGGTCAACACCGCCCCCTGCTGGCTAAACTTCAGCCAGAAGGTTCAACTAGATTTCTTTATTTCTTTAAGACATGTTGCTTCTTATTCAAAGAGTTTTATTAGTTCAAAATGAAAAGTGCAGATTTCAAGTTTTTAAATTGAGCTTAAAATTCTTCAGAAAATAAAGAAGTCCAGTTCCCTTCATATGGACCTTCCCTTACTAGGATTTCCTTGCTCTGGATGACTGTGATCTCTGACTGGCATGGACGTTCCAGTGTATGTGATTAGATACATTTCTGTTGCAGGTACGGCTTTAGGACTCCACCTTACCTGGAACTGAAGGCTCGACCTAAACTAGGAGAAAGAGAAGTCACTCTGGCTCACATTACTGACTGGATAGAGAAGAAACTGGAGCAGGAATTCCAGGTACTTCTGCAGAAGTTTCTTTAATGTACTAATTCATTTTGGGGAGATTTTTTTGAAACATACAGAGGAATATTAGTTCTTATTTAACCCAGTAGAGTTATAAAAGTTTCCTATTAAAATTGTTAATAAAACGCACTAAAAATCCTGAATTATATTAGATATTTATAAACGTAATATTCTTTCAAATATTTACTATTTCATAAAACTAAAGTGTTTAGAGAACTCTCATTATTTACACAATATTCTCTCTCCTGCTGTAGAAAATCTTTGTAATGCCAAACATGGATGACGTGTGGCTGACTATCATGCATTCTGCCATGGACCTGCGCACAGCTGGCGGACCTTTAGTCGGCCCCTCGGTGAACGCAGAACCTTCCTAGCATGAAATGGACATCAACAGTCAGCCATGAAGATTGTTTACAGTATTGCATTAAAGCTTACAAAGTCTCAGATCCAGGACTCAGTCTGACACAGTTTTTAGACACACACACATTCCCACTGTGAGCTGCTTTCTCACCTTCTAGAACTGAAACTTTACAGTTAGAGAAGTTTGAGTCGACCAAGTAGAGAGAAACAGCAAAGTGCTGCTTGCTGCTATCAACTAGTGCTCATCACTGTTAGGAACTTAATGAAGAAAAACTAATCTGAAGGTGAGTCCTGTTCGTCTCCTAATTAAAAGCAGGGTTAAGTTAATAAGTAGGAATGTACTATATTATTACAGGTATGTCTGATGAACACAGAGAGCATTCACCACATACCTTACAGAGGAACATGCAGTTTCCCTTCAGAGACCTTTAAATAAAACTTAGAATGACACAAACGGTAAAAACTAGATGTTTATTTATTAACTTTAAACTTTTTGTTCAATAGGGTATTAATAAAAACAGTATTGTTTTGTGCTGTGGCCATACCTGAACACCATGTTGATTCCTTTTAATGCCACTGACACTATTATAAAGTTATACGAGTGCCTGATGTTGCTGATTCCATGTACATTAATGACAGATACATACAAACACACGTGTAATGTTAGAGATGATGGTACATTTTAATATGATCCTGTATAGAGACGCTAAAGGTTGATGAAGACTATGATGAAGAGTACGATGCCTCTAACACTGTTGAATGTATGTACGAATGTTTTTGGTTCCTTTTGGAAGTGAATGAAAACTATTTGACCTGATAACAGTTTGACTGGGGTTTGCAAATAATTGCACAATAAAAGTTTTTTTTTTCTTTTGATAAACACTATCAGACTTTACATATCTTCAGTGTGTCAGTAATCAGTATGAATCTGTTGTATCAATCAGACTAGATGTTGAAGATATTTGGAGGGAATTTTAATGGCCAACTTTAAATGTGACAGTGATTTAAAAGATTCAACCTGCCATACAGTATGTAAACAAAGGCCTCAGTGAGTGAAGTGAAGGTACACAACATCTAAAACAAGTTTTGCCAAGAATGTGCAGCCTTATTAACTGGTTCCCTTAATCTGAACGGACTTTTAAACCAGATTTCTCTAAACCAAAGTTCTTGAATGCCGGATTTCTCTCTGTGCTTAAACGTACACGTCTTGAACGGATCAGTTGAATCTTTAGCTCAGATTAACGTGTACTATGATACATCTTGTTTACATGAGTCTTGACCCTTTTTATTTGTTTTTGTTTTAGGATAGTAAAGCACAAATTAGACAATTGTCTTTTTCTTTGTACCTTGATTCCTGTTTGTGAAGTATTTTTTGAATGAATGTATAAAAATGGGTTATGGCTTCAGTTTTGTGAACTTTTTGATATTACCAAAATGAAAAGATATTTTGAGATTATAATATGATGATATAATTTCCACCTGTGAATTATAATTTTTTGACATTTAAGTGTAATTTTAAGACCAAATCCAGTGATTATGTGTAATTGCCTTATTTATACAGCAAAATAAACCTGCCGATGACATCATCTTGTTTTTAACTTTGTATTTAATGTTTGGATTTTTACAGATTATACTTATTCTTGATTTGTACTCAGTTGTTGTAGACTCAAATACTAGTTTCTATAAATAATTGGCCAGCAATCAAGGTAGCTAAAGTGTTTTATTATGTACCAGATTATCATTTTATTCATTTCAAGTGCAGTGTTATAGTTTTTGTGAAAAAGATACACTGAAAAAGTCTAAGCAGATGTGTTAGAACCTTTAAAGAAATTGTAAGTCCTTTAATTATTGTCACATTTCAAACCAAGTAGCAGCAGTTGTTCTAATATAAAGAAGAAAACAAAACATGTATGTATATGTATTAGGCATCTGAAGCAACACCAGCTGAAAATTAGATCCTAATTGTGTAGCCTATAAAAAAGCAAAGTGATTCTTTTTTAAATTAATCTGAGTAGTTTAACAAATGTTTAAACCCTCCAAATTTCTGTTAAAGTTCTGCTGCCCCCCCCCCGCAGCTGCAGGAAGCTCATCAGATCCTCGCCCCACCAAGCTGCCGTGGAAAGGAGGATTTGAACTGGAGGACACTATCTGGATTGTTCAGTACAGTCTTGAGCAGATGAACACGGATGGATGCTGACCCTGAAGTGCGATTTAATAAAACAATATCTGATAAATTTTCACTTATTCAAAAAACTCCGACCCACGAGTCGTTCAGATACAAAAGAACCGCTTTTTAATTGGATCTCTTTGTTTTTCTCCCGTAACGGACGTTTACGGTTGCTTGGTCAATTTGTTTGTTAGTAACATATCAGCGGTGGTAGAAATAATTTTAAATCAAATTTGAAAATATTTGTCTTTTTTCTACAATGTAATATAGTTGATCTGTAAACGTTTTAATATCAAATAATTCACTTTTTAATTAAAATATGTTGTCGGAAGCTACAAGAACTGCGCGAGCTCTTACAGCGGAAGTGTACTGTTGCTAGGCAACGCTGGTCTCGGTTTGTTAACAGAGGTAGGAATGATTTTAATGCACACCTGCCGCTAATGTCTCACTTGAACGCATGCTATCTTTGTTTTTATTTATAGGTCAGCTGTCTGATGTCATGAGTGGTTGTGAAATACTATTTTCTTCAAACTTACCGACAGCAACATGAAGTGATCCGTTTCCGGTCAACAAGTCACACCTGAGCTAGCAGGGAAAAGTACTGTGGTTAGTTTTACTGGGAGGATTATGTTCATCTTTACCAACCACAAACGAAAATCTGATACAAATAATAATATATCAATATACAGTGATCCAAAAACTTTTTTTTTTCCTTTCTATTATGCATTTAAATATTTTAATGCGACTATTCCATTTTCATTACAGCTATAATGCAGAGTGACAAGGAGGATCAGCAACATGATGCCAACCAGCAGGTTAGAGTTACCGAGGCTACTGGGATGACCAGCCCACTTACTCAACAGGTGTGATGTTCACAAGACACCAAAAATACTTCTTTTTTCTGTCTGTTATTTGCTTAAAAGTGAATGGATGTATGTAGAATATTTGTCCAGCAACTCTGTGATGTTCAAACATTTAACAAGTGCTTAAGGCTTAAAATAAAAAAGTGAACATTTAAATTTGTTTTATGGTGTGTAGCTCATAACTGCTGAAACACATTCCTTCTATTGGTGACACACAGGATGCATTAGCACCACAACCTGAAGACCTAGGCCCCCAGTCTGATGACCCTGAAGACCTAGGCCCACAACCCGAAGACCTAGGCCCCCAGTATGATGACGCTGACCTCAGTATGGCAGGTAAGTACTGCATTTAGTCAAACAGTAATCCCATAATCCAAGTTCCAAATCATTGCATCACCATCTGCCTGTTAATTTACAGCATAATGACATTTGTTCACATTTGTTTTTGGCCTACATAGTACTGACCCCTCACCCGTCGATCCCTAACACATCTGAAGACTTGATGAATGTGGAGTTACTTCAAGAGGATGAAGAGGAAGAGGAGGAGTTATTCATTCTTGACCCTGAACATGTCTGTTTTCTTGTGCTTTAATTTAAATTTGTGCTTTTTAAAGTTTTTGTTAATATTTATAAATTAGCATAACCCTATTCACTGGGTAGATGAGATGACATCATACATGTCCTTCATCATCATGTGCAGCTCCTGGTAAAAAGACTTCAAGATGCTCTGAACATTCAGCTCAAGAAGAACCTGGAGAGACTCAAGCAGGAACTGCATGAAAAGGTTAGTTACTCTTCTATCAATCAAAAGAAGAAGTTTTGGAAATGTATCTAATCCTGTTCATAAATATTTGGTAGATTTGAGTTCAAATAAGTGTTTGTGGGACCTGCTTTAGATGCAGCATAGATAAATAAATATGTATAAAAATAATGTGTGAATGAAAAACAGAAACTAGAGTGTGACTGAGGGTTTTTAAGTCTAACCAGTAATAGCTTTTAGATCTGATTTCTTCTTGTGCTTGCCCCCCCCCCCCCCAGCGGGCCGTTAAAAAGGCAGATGATATCCATTCAGAGAAAAGTGCTCTCGATCTGTTCCGGGTTCAAGAACAACTGGCCAGAAAGCAAAGCAAGATGGACGCCCTTCATCAGACCAGGGCGCAGGAGGAAGTTAAGCGTCGACAAACACAAGATCAGCTGGAGGTGGCAAAGAGCAGATATTCTGAGATAAACCAACAAAGCTGCCAAGATGAAGCTCGTGGTGAGACTGACGTGTATCTTACAGTTTGTGTCTACCTTGTATAGTAACTCAGTTAAAATGTAAACATATTTGTTGTAGGATTTGTATGAAAACGTTCCTTGCTGTTTATTTCATTTGATTTCCTTGTTTATGTAGCAGAGATTAGAGTTTAGGGTCAGTGCAAGTAGTTAAAACAGCTGTGGCATTAAACTAACATCAACTTCTCTGTTTCCCAGTGTCCAAACTACAGGCAGAGTTAGACAAATTATCTCAACACCTCAGTCTTACAGAAGGTGTCAGTGAAGATCTGCACTCCAAAGTCAAAACCATGAAGAACATCAAGTACAGAGCAGAAGTCGAGAAGATTCGGGCAGAAGACCAGATATTAAAACAGGTTAACAATTTAAAGCCAAACGCACTAAAATACCAAATATTTCACTTTGCATTGTAGTAAAAAACATTGTGTCTGATACTTTTAACACTGTGTCATCAGGACTTGTATGTAGAACGTCTGACAAAAGAACTAGAGAGGCTGACAGTGCAGGTCGCTGTGTACGAGTCCCAGACGAGTGCTCAAGCAGAGGAGACACGGGCAGCTAAAGAGGCACTCTCTGAGGTAACTACAGCTTTATATGAAGGAAATGTGCCTTTAATCAGCAAGTAAAGACACTAACATTAATTTTTAGGCACTATAACATCTAACTTTAAATATAAATAATAACATGTGGATATTAAAACAGCATAAAGCTGATTAGTTTTAGAAGTGATTAAATGAAGTCCTGTTGTTTACCTGTGACTTCCTGTTGAGACCTGTGTGGACATGACTGATTTTTTTGCAGGCTGAGATGGAAATGGAGTCTCTGTTAATGGTGCATAAACAGCTGCTGCAGCAGTGGAACAGCAGCCTGATGGACATTAGGAAAAAGAGTGAGGTGTTGTGTGCGATGCAGGAGGCCGTACGGTGAGAACGTTGCTACTTGATTCTAATGATGCATCTGAGGAGTGTGTACCTCCTGACAGGCCACCCTTTTCTATTCAACTCTAACCAGGCTGTAAATCAAACATGATGTTTCTGCACATAACTGGGATGTTTTCACCTTTTTAACAAGTAAAAACAGAAAAAGCTCTTCGACATTAAACAAAACACCTCTAAGCACATGCAGATCTTTTATAAGTTTTGTAAAAATATTTTCATTGTCTGAAATACATTTTGTCCAAACATTTATAATCAGATATTGAATTAAAAGCTTTCACAATTTAATTTTACAGTTATTTTTTTTTTTCATTTTTGTCTTCAGCGCCGTCATGGATCAAGTGATTACACTGAACCGAGAAATTGAAGGTTATAAGAAAGTTACTGCTGCAGAGCAGGAGAAAAACGAGACTCTGACTGGTCGCTTGAACTGGTGTGAAACAGACTGTGCAACCTCAAAAAAACTGATCAGTCAGAAACAAGCGGAGCAGGAGGCCCTGAAGGCCCAGTACAGCATCTGCCTTCGTTCTCTGCATGAAACAGAACGAACCATTGCAACACTCACAAAGGTCTGAAGAAGATAAACACTTCAGTGTCCAACACATGCTGGTCTGTCTGTAAGCGCTACTTCTTTGATTTATCTTTCTTGACTTGTTTGATTTCTCCATTTTTAAAGGAAGAAGACGTGTGCCAGACTGATCTGAACCATCAGAGGAAACTATTTGAAAAAGAATGTTCTGTCCGTTTGGAGCTGGAGGATAAAATCATGAGCCAAATTCAGCAGCATCTCACTCACAAAAAGGCTGCCAAGTACTCACGACAGCTCACCAGCGGGATGAACTCACTGAAGAAAGACAAGGTAAAACATGAAGCTTTTAAATGTGGAAAAATCAGGAAGGTCAGATTCTGAAATTTTAAATTGAAGCAAGTTTTTTCCTGACTTTGTCTGACCATCCACAGCATTACCTAAAACAACTATCTGTTGGAGTTCATCTTTTTCCTGTCCATCTGTAGATGAATCAACTGCAGCAGATGGAAAACGACCTGTTTTCAGTGAAGTTGGAGAGTCAAAAGATCAGCCAAGAGATCAACCGTCTGACTCTCACCCAAGAAGCTCTGGATGAGGAGATCACTAAGTACAACAAGTTACTGACTTCATATGAGACCAAGTTTTCTGCCACTGCTCAAACCATTGAAAAGAAACAAGGAATAATCAGCAACCTGAAAAGCAAGATTTCGATCATCGTGGCTAACACTGGGGTGAGAGAACATTCACAACCTCTCAGTTCATTCTCATTATGAAGACGTTACTGTGAAAGACTTCAGTTTCAGTAGAAGCTGCATGTTAGAAGTAAATGAAACTAAAAAAAATTCAAGATAAATTGGTGATTTGTGTGTCCTCGTTCTCAGCATGAAGACCTGAGTCCTCTACAAATAAAAGTCTATGCAATAACATCTCAGATTGAAGAGTTAGCAGCCAACATTAAGAATGACCAGCAGCTCTGGTTGCTGCAACTGGAAGAGTTAGTGGGACTGACGAAGGACTTGGACGCCAACAGCTGGATGATGCACAAACTGCAGAAGGAACACAACGCAATGCAGCAGAAGAGAATCCGTTTAGAGAGTATGCACACGTACAGTATACAGACCATAACGTCTGCTGTTAGTTAAATGTTAGTCCATATCAGTAAACCGAAGATATCAAGCAGTAATATCTGTATACTAAACAAGCTTTGACCCTAATGTTTACTAGGGCAGATTGAACAAGAAGAACGAGAGACAGGAGAACTGGAGAAGAACCTGAAGATCCTGAAGAGAGACGTAGAGAAGCTCTGTGACCTTCTGAGCAGGAACGAGCAGCTGAGTCAGGCTCTGGAACTGGAGAACATGTTGATGGAGACAGACTTTGTTCACAAGCTCAAGGCAGAACATGGTTTCAACCTAAATATGTCACTTTTGTTCAGATGTGTAAATTGTATTAATGAACTTTGATTAATGTTGTCAGGAGGCCGAGTGGGAGTCGATTAACATTCAGATGAAAGCTGAGAAGATGCAGGAAGAAAACGAGATGCTTCAGAAGAGTCATGAGGAGGCGGAGTCAGTCACTCATTTATCTCCTTTTATCTTAACATCCTTTATTTCACTCCTGTATCAGTTATTAAACATTTCATCATTTAAGTAACATTAGGTTCACAGCTCATCCTTTTAAACATGTGTTATGATACACATGTTCTGTTTTGTGTGTATGTTTTTACACGTGTGTCCTACAGTCAACAGATCATGCTGTGGGAGAGACGGATCCAGATCTTAAAGGAGACTCGCTCCACTCTAGAATCTGAGATTTACCAGGATGAAATCCAGAAGATAAAGGCAGAAATCCACCGTATGGAGGTAAAAACTTTGAGTTCAATGTGTTGATGAAAGAGACGGTAAACAGATACCGAGCTCATATCGTTCTGTTTGTTTTTGGTTGCAGTTCTTGTGCTTTTTATAGCCAAATGATTTTTGTATTTACAGAATGTCGATAAGTTAATCTAAAAAACAGCAAAATTTAAAAATAAAACTTCATGAATGTAAATTAAAGTTAAAATAAAAAGTTCTGACGAATAAGATTGTGTGAAGTGCTTGTTGTTAGTGTCCTACTTGCTGTAAACAGTTGTTGTCTTATTTTGAAAAACAGAGATGATTTGAAACCACAGAATCAAACTCACCAACAATCAGAATAAGGTCACACCCCCCCAAAAAAACATGTTGTTTTTTTTCAATTTGATCAGCTTTGCAGTTTATTAATGGTTCATTTATAAGCTTCATTTTACACCTTTTGCATCAGGCAGTTGCATTAACGCTGGATGTTTTAGCATTTATTTCGTTACCTCACCTTCAAATGCAACTGTGTGTGTGCAGCTGCGAATCAGCCAGTTAAATAAACAACAGGAGCATCTGATGAGGGAAAGTGAGGCAGTTGTTGCAAAGAGAGAGCACGTCCTTCTGCGTAAGGAGGCCTTGACCCGAAGCTCACCCAGAGACCTCACAGCAGCTGAGCTGAAGCGCTCCATAGAAGGCCTGAAGCGTGGGATTCAGAGAGCACACAAGGTAGGAGAACCCAGCTGTTCATATCCTGCAATAGTACATGTTGCATGTTACTCTTAAACATATGTCTGCAGGAAGTTGCAGACTGTACGCAGGTGGTCTGGGGGCTCGAAAGGAACAAAGAAAGTCTGAGTGAAAAGATTCTGCAGCAGAAGCAGGAAGTAACAGAGCTGACCCGCACCAGCCAAAATCTAGACTCTGAGTTTGAAACCCTCCAGGACAACAAGGACACGGTAAAACCCTTTGATCAGGTTTTCATCTATTTATTTTTCTTTTTAAAGGTTTGGTTTTTGTTTAAAGTTACACTGGTTTGTATATTTATAGATATGAACCTTTGTCTTTGTATTCTAACAAGAATAACTTAATAAAAAAAGAATAACTGGTATGTCTCAATCATCAGAACTGAAAGTTGCACAATCTGTGACTCATCTGTCTGATTGTTGTACAGTAGCTCAGATGAAGGTGTGGTGACACACGGTTTTTCTTGGTAGACTTAGTTCATTGACTGGCAAGTTTCCTCTCCTGGAATCCACTCTGTTACTAATAATAGTGTTCTTACATTTTTCTGTTGCAAACCTCCAAAAATATAAAAACACTCGTGTTCTTCATCTTTTTTTCATCTCTCTGTAGAAACAAGTTCATTTAACTGCTCTGCAGCATCGAAGCAAGAAGTTGCGTGAGGTTTGCGAGGGCAGCTACAGACTCTCATCCAGCAGTGACACAGTAGGAGCTGCTCTGCAGAGTCAGCAGGAACGACTGGATGCTGTCGGCTCCATGTTACAGGACGTGTGTGTGGAGTTCCCTCAACACCAGGGGGCGCTGCACAAGGTGTCCCGAGCAGTGAACGCATACAGACAAATCTCCCTGCTGTAGGTCTCTTACAGTGAGAGAGAAAGATTACACTAGAATGAGCATCACATTATGTTTGCTGTGTCTGGAAATGTTTGAAAATATTTCAAAGTAAAATTACATTTTAATTTGCTTGAAAATATTAATTGTATCTAATAAACTAAAAGTTTGATTTAGACTGTAACCTGCCCAGAAATAAAAAATATGAAATAAATGGAACTAAATTCACTTGATTTCACAGCGTATTCCTAAAAACTTATGATAGTAATATCTGTAAAGTTTCTAAATAACACATTCAGTAGTACACTTTAGATAAGGTTTAATCTCTAAACTCTGTCTGATGTTCACTGTGTATTTCCTGTTGCTGTTTGGAACAAGTTAAATCTCATATACTTAAAAATAAACTGTTTTATTTTATAATTTATTGTTCAATAATTCAAGAACTAAAAAATTTACTCAAAAAGGGTTTTTACTGTTCAAGGAATCAGTTTATATACGTCATGATGCAAAGTTTCAAAAGATATAATATCACAGCTGAGTCAGCGATAAACAGCTGATAAACATGGAACACAGTTCAGAAGTCAGTCCTGGTTCTGGTTTTATCTCAGATCTGATGCAGCTCTGTGTTTGTTTTTCACACATTAAGTGACCTTTTCATGTTTTTACTAAAAGAGTAAAGTATTTGATGTTCAACAAAGTTAAACATTTAACCTCTCACATGGGTTCTATTACATATTTGTACCTTTCTGAGATATTGAGAGATAAAACAATGTAGATGTTTTTTTAAAGGTTTGTTTTCACACATATTTAAAATAACAACAGAACCAAGCTGCAGCGAGGATCTCTGGCTCTACATGATCAGAGTAAATTATTTCAACACTTCCGACTCTGCTCTATGAAATGCTGTGGAACTTCATTCTCCAAACGTGCCAATAATAGAACAACTTTCCAAGAGGTCTTGAGAGAACCTCGTGTTCAGAGCGCGTTCCCGAGGCCTTTCTGTCTCAAACGTCTTGAAGCGAGTTATTCAGTCTAATAAACGGTTTCCACCTCGTGTCCGTCCAGAACGATGGAGCAGGTTTCATGTTTCTTTGTTTCCTTTGAGAACTGACTGGATTACCACCATATCAGATTTTTTCATTACTACAGTATTTGGACCGGCACTGTTCAGTCACACTCCGCATCATAAAATATTAAAAATCAAACATTTACAGGTCTTGTGTTGTTCCGGGACTCTGGACAGTCTCCTGTCTCTGGTTTCTGGTGGACTTCTGACCCTCATTACAGAGTTCATCCCACGACAATTCACCCACACACAACAAACAACACAACAAATACAGTATGTTGGTTTAAATATTTACGCTTTTTGTATTTTCTCCTTGTGCTGCTTGAAGTTTTTTGGTAGTTTTTTTTTCTTCCAGCCTTCGTGTTCTCTCATCATCTTTTCTCTGTCTTTTATCTTCTCTTCATGTCTTCAGCTCTCACGTGTTACTTTGCTGCTCATGTCTGTTAAGGGTTAAAAATGAAATACAAACTCAAACATTTAGATTAAGAGCAACTTTTAAACTTTGGGGTTAAAGGGAGAAGGCTGAATTGTTCAAATGACTTAAATTAAGTAAGTAGAAAAATCTTCTGCAGTGTGAGAGTCAGTGAAGATCTGTCTCAGATCTTTAAATCCTCCTGGTGAAACGAAGAAGTTAAACTGATTCACATCGAGTCCTTGTTCAGGTTTTCAGCATTGACCTGGTAACTGAATGAGATGCACCTGGTTTGTCCTGGTCTCCAAATTTCACTCCAAAATAAAAAAAAAAGTCTGTCTTTTTTTAAATAAAATCTGTTGTTTTGTTGCTGTTTGGATGTAGTGAATCTGGATTCTCCTGTTCACTGAAAAATGCCTCATAATCAGAGACACAAGTAAAACGGACAAAGACCTGATCCAGGTGGGTGGACCTGAACCAGAACCTGATAGAATCCTGACTTCTCCACCCGACCAGGACTCACTGATGGCTGATAGACAACTGGGAATCAATGTGATGTGACGGAGCAACATGGAGATTATTTTACAAATCAGCTCCCAAAATTAGTAAAGAAAATAAAAGCCCAGCTTGTTAGAGGAATCGTTGCCTCAGTGAAAGTTTTTTCTTACAGATTTTCACATCCAAAATATTGAAAGAGGAATGAAGTACATTTGTGGTTTCTCTTAAAAACTAAAAGCTGAAATATAATTATTAAAAGACATTTAATAAGTCCTATTTACTGTGTTGTAACCAGTAAACTCTGATTATTTAGATGTTTATTTACTATCCGTCTCTGAATTCCTTCAGCTGTAAACAGTATCAGACTTTACTGAGTCAAGTTACTGATTAAATGAAAAATTAATCCAACAGGAACATGTTTGATGCTTAAAAATCTCTCCCAGCTTCCTGTGAGGGTTTTAGTGACGGCGTCTTGTACGTAACATAACGCAAATAAATAAAACAAAACAAAAAACAGCTGACATGTTTCCACCTGAGTGATCAGAGTTAACTTTGTTCTTTGAGGTGATGTTGATAGTCAACCTTAAAATGACGTGCTAATGTGTGTATAGTTTCAGTATACAGCAGCTGAATGCATGAGAACAGAACTGATTATGGGATGGATTCAGTGTTACTCCACTGGGTTTTATAGGAAGATTCTTTGTAGTATTCAGTCACCTTCATTGTGTGGCGTGATAAGAAGGCTGTAATCAGGCCCTGTATTGTTGACAGAAGCTGGTTAGGTTACAGAATACTGGAACATGTACTTTTCAGGTTTGTAGACACAGACCAGAAGTATCTGAGTCAATGATCCTGGGTTTGTAAACTTTATAATGCTTCACTTCTGAATGTGAGATGAACTCATGCACGATGAGAAACTGCAGCTCGATCCATTTCTCTTTCAACTCAATAGCACAAATCCAGCTTTTTGTTTAAAATCATTTATTTATTTCTGTCATTTTTATGTTTTTTAGTTTTACAGTTAAAAGACTTTTCTATGAAGCTTGTGATATTGTTTACAGTAAGTTGCCTTAGCAGCCTCCATGTGTTTACATCCTCCTTTACGATACAGCAAACAGTAGATCCACGTATAAGAACCATGTGTTTGAATAACAAAAACACATTGTCCTGAGCGTTATTTCCTTCTGTAGCCGAGGACTTTGCTCTTCAGCGTTTCGTGTTTGCTCCTGTCTGTGTTACAGGACGCGTGTTTACTTTACTGTGATTAGAAATTATTAAGCTGAGCTCAAATGTCCTCTAAAGTTTCTTTGTTACCCTAAAGGTCCTTCTTTCATCAATACCTCAGAATACAATCATTTATTTAAACCGGTCTGTGTTCAACCAACGATACAGTAAAGCAGAGTTTTCATATTTATGACTGGATAATGAATTTACTGTGAAAATCAAACAGATATTACAGATTAACTGGATGTAAGAGACTAAAGTAACTGTGGCTTACTCAGTTATTGTGTTTGTGTGTGTGTGTGCGTGTGTGTGTGTGTGTGTGTGTGTGTGTGTGTGTGTGTGTGTGTGTGTGTGTGTGTGTGTGTGTGTGTGTGCGCGCGCGCGCGCGCGCGCGTGTGTGTGTGTGTGTGTGTGTGTGTGTGTGTGTGTGTGTGTGTGTGTGTGTGCGTGTGTGTGTGTGTGGGTTTGTATTTCTGACCTCCTGGGGACCCGTTTCCTGACTTTTACTATCTTTCTGGGGTCCGAGGGTTCTTGTGGGGACCGAAGCCTGGTCCCCATGAGGGGGACTCCCCTTTTTAGGGTTAGGGGTTAGGTTTATAGGTATGGTGTGAATAGAGTTTTAGTTAGTCTTAGGGTTAGTTATAGATCAGTAATGGTTAAGGTTAGGAAAAGGGTTTGGGTTAGGTATAAATCTAGTTACTAAAATCAATGGAAGTCAATGGACGGTCCCCATAAGGATACCAAAACACACTTGTGTGTGTGTGTGTGTGTGTGTGTGTGTGTGTGTGTGTGTGTGTGCGCGCGCGCGCGCGCGCACGCGTGTGTGTGTGTGTGTGTGTGTGTGTGTGTGTGTGTGTGTGTGTGTGTGTGTGTGTGTGTGTGTGTGTGTGTGCGTGTGTGTGCGCGTGCGCGCGCGCACGCGCACGCGTGTGTGTGTGTGTGTGTGTGTGTGTGTGTGTGTGTGTGTGTGTGTGTGTGTGTGTGTGTGTGTGTGCATGTGTTTTAACTGATTTTGTGAAAACCCGTCTGTGTTTTTATTATCATGTATTTGTGCTCTCACCGAGGCCCGGCCTCTCGCTCTACTGCATCACAAAGTTCTCGTCATGCAGGTTTTTCCTACACGCCCACACACACACACACACACACACACACATATACACATGCTTTGGAACAAACAGCCACAGGGCGGAGAAACAAGCTGGTCCCTTCTATGACACTATTCCATTCAGTCTGCTGTCTTAGTAAACTGTGTTTGGATTTCACCTGCTCCATCTGAACTCTGACTCTTCAAACGCACGCGGGATGGCGGGGGAGTGTGTCCCTGAGGGTCCAGACCTGAAGGAGATGAGTGAGGAGGAACTCTGGGATCTGATTAATGACAATCGGCATCGGATTTCTTTGGGAGTTCGGCCCTGCATCTTGATCCCGTACCTGAGGCAGGCCAGGGTTCTCACAGAGGTGGATGAAGACGAGATCCTTTCAGATCGCAACCTCACTAACCGCTGCATAAGAACCAGTAAGCTTCTTTATTTTGATTTTTATTTTGGATCTTTTTAGTAAAACAAACACCCTGACCATGTTTTTTAGGATCTCTGTAACCATCTGCAGTTTGTAGTCGTGAATATTTAAATTCTGATTTATCCTCATGGTTTGTGTTTACTGACTTTGGCCATAACAAGACAAAGAAAGTCCCTGCAGCACATTTATCTCTAAAACCAACATGTTTCCTGCTTTAAAAGATGTTATGTCTGATCTTTGTTTTTGTTCTGTTAGTGTGTTTGTTGTTGTAAATAAAACCAACGATTGGTTATTCCTTGAATTTTGCATATGAACTGTCCTTTGATTGTTTACAGATAAATCAAAGATAAGCAGTTTGGAATGTTTACAGTAACATATATTTTATTGCTTTTTAGGTCACATGTTGGATCTGCTGAGGAACCAGGGAAGGAATGGAGCCATAGCTCTGCTGGAGGGTCTGATGATCCATTATCCAACCCTGTACACCCAAGTTACTGGACGCAAGCCGAGCATAGAACCATCTAGATTCAGTGGTCAGTAGCTGAAGGTCTTCTTCATCTTTCTGTTTCACATGTAGTTTGTCTGAACTGCATTTCTCTTCTCTCAGGACTGATTAAATACTCAGAGCTGACTGAGTATCTAATCCGAGCAGTAACAGGGATGCAGAACGAGCTGCAGGAGGCCCGCAGTGAGGCTGGCAGAATGAGTGTACGCTGTACATCCTTGGAGTCAGAGATTGGACAGCTGATGGAGCAGGAAGAGAAGTCCAGACACATTCAGGTTGAAAATGAACGATTGCAGAGGCACTTGAGCTCTTTGCATCGAGAAATTACCAAGTTGAAGGATGAAAAGTGTGATTTGTATATACGTTACACCGTCACCATCGAGGAGAAATCAGCCATGACTGGGAGACTCCATGACCTGAATCTGCAGGTAAGTCCTTTAAAACCATCAAACTTTCCTCTGCATGTTGGAAAACACTGAAATTACAACATCTGCATTTACAATGCTGTTTGCAAACCTATAATTTCAGTAATCTGTGTGTTTAATCAAAATTATTTCTTATGACTTAATATTTGAGTCTAAAATTTAATATTTCTATCTGTTTTGATGAATTTCACAGAACAAGTAAATAAAAT
This sequence comes from Pachypanchax playfairii, assembly GCA_006937955.1. NCBI lineage: Eukaryota > Metazoa > Chordata > Actinopteri > Cyprinodontiformes > Aplocheilidae > Pachypanchax > Pachypanchax playfairii. Next base: position 2,149,899 of record SSNP01000038.1, on the reverse strand, counting down.
CCAAACATGTTCAAATCAATAGAAAGTGCAGGTTCCTCAGTCTGCACCAACTTTTGACTTTTTAACTGTTATCCAACAATCCAGCACTTCTGTCAATATCAAATCAGTTTAGTAAAGTAGTAAAACGCATCATAATAAAACTAAAACATCATTTTAAATCTGAAAAGTTGAATATTACCTGTAAGAGAATGTTGTTCCATCTCAACACACTCCATCAAATTTAAATGAGGGTTTGTAAATGTTTTGCTAGCAGCTGGAGACACAGTCTGTTCCAGTATCAGTGTTTTAAATAAATCTGCTCAATCCAGCATCATTCAGCAGAAATTCAACCTCAAATGACATTTTTACTCCATCACTAAAATCCTTTTAAGCTGCATTATGAGATCTATGAAATGACTGAAGTACTTTAAAAAATGTAGGTTTTTCTGACATCCGTCCATCTTCTTCTGCTTTATCCGGGTTCGGGTTGCGGAAGCAGCAGTCTGAGTGGGGACGCCCAGACTTCCCTGTCCACACACGCTTCCTCCAGCTTATTAAACTCTGCTGCTGAGGATCTGAGACAGAAGCTTTAAAATTTGATTTAATTCCACAGAAACTCAAATAAAAACTGAACTGAATATAGAATCAAAAATAAAAAGGTTTGAAAGTAGGAATTCAAAGAATTTAAGACAGAACCACGTCCAGTATTTTACCCAGTTGTTTTTATATCCCAGCTGGGACTTCTGGTTTCTACTTAAAGTCTTCTCTCTTTTTTCTGCTGAAAGTTGGAAATCTCAAATTCCAGTTTATCATTGAACATGACAGCAGCTCAGCTGCTACACAAACCGCTAGTGCTAAAGACTAAAGAAACAATCATTTTTATTAATAGCAACTAAAAAGCTACAATAACTGAATCAGCAGTGAAATCTACTGTTTATGTAACTGTGACCTTCCAGCACAGTTGATACAATATTACTGTGTTATTATATATATTTTTTGTTCTGCTTTAAAAAGCCTGAACGCCTGGCAGGTGATGAGATTCTGTCTGAAAGCTGGATTAAAACCCGCCGTCTGACGTTGAACCACAGATGAAGGGAGCTTATGTTGGAAAGAAACGGATTAATATAAATCTTTAAAAACTGAATCACTTCATCTCACTTCACCAGCGTGTCTATAACAAACCAGCTGCTCCGTCTGGGATGAGCTGAAAACAATTATTTCTTTTATTTGTGAAACTTCAACAAACTTCAACAAGAATAAATAAATAAATAAATAAATAAATAAATAAATAAATAAATAAATAAATAAATAAATAAATAAATAAATAAATAAATAAATAAATAAATAAATAAATAAATACTGTATATATTTTGTGACATGAACACAAAAGGATTTTTACAGCTACTGAAAGTTTGACTTTGTGAAGGAAGAGAAATGCTGTCCATCTGGTTCGTGGTGAACCAGATGTCAAGGAATTACATCTGCGTCAGAGACACGATAGAATCAAGGAAATACAAAAACCACCTGTCAGATTCTACAAGCTGAAGCTGAGTGTGTTATAAACAGTTTAAATGACCACAACAGGATTTCTTCTTAATTATCCAAGTTATGTAATGGGACTTTCTAATACATCCTGTCAGATAAGACAAACAGATGGAGAACATGTCCATGATCTGTTTTACAATATGTTTATAAGACTTGATAGTGAACACGATGAGCCTGATTACAGGTGTTGATGTTGTGTTGTACAGGTGTATCAGCTTCAGTCTGAGCTCCAGAGTGTTCAGATGGAGAACGAGATTCAGAAGCAGCGCTCGCTCCGATGTAATTCTGCTCCTGAGACCCCGAAACTGCAGGAGGAAGTCAGGATGCTGCGCTCGCAGCTAGAGAAGGCCCAGAAACTGGATCCGGTCAGAAGAATCCCTAAATCACTTCTGCTGTTTCATTGGAAATATTACTAGTTTCCACTGATGTTGTTCAGAATGAAAGAAGTCAGCAGCTGTTTCATGTTCTTGTCTCCTTTGCTTGTCAGGCTCGTCAGGACATTCTGGCCCAGGACCTGGCCGAGGCCATAGACCGTCAGGTGGAGCTTGCAGAGCAGCTGAAGTGTTACAGAGAAGAGAACGAAAGATTGCTTAGAGATAAACAAGTGGTACGTGCACCTGTATGCGTTCATGTTTCATTCTGAATCAGGAAAACATGCAAATTTAATCAGACGGTTAAAACGGAACGTGACCTTTTAAAATCCTGTCTTCCAAAGTTCACCATGCTGTGGACAGGTCCTCCATCATAGGAACTTCTTCTTCCAAAGGATGTACCATGTACAAATATGTTTAAACTTTAGGAAAATGTTACGCTTCCAGAGAGCAGTTCATATGTAAAACAAGAACTTGTTGAATGTTGTAAATTTGTACCATGTTGTGATTTTTTTAGCTTTTGGATCAAAAAGCAAACCTGAGCCTTCAGGTGCAGCAGCTGTCTCTGGACTGTAAGATGCATCAGCAGAGGACCACTGTAGTCCAGAACCAGATGAGAGAACTTCAAGCAGAAAGAGACCAGGTAAGACCTGCTGCCTGAACAGTTTCCTAAGCAGCGTTCTTCTCATTTAGATCTTTATGGTTCAGTTGAAACAAACTCAGCAAGGAATCTGTAAATGGCGTGTGCATGTTCTCCGTGTGCATGTGTGGGTTCTCTGGTTTCCTCTCTTTATTCATTTATTTACTTGTCTAAATGTTACATAACAGCAGAATCAGTTCTGTTTGCCTGATGAGAAACAGATACACACCTATACTGAACATGATTTGGTTGTTATTTGCCATATTTTTAGAATGAAAAGTACACCACACTGCACCTTTTCCTGTAACGTCAGGAGGAGCTATTTATAGCAATTAAACACTGTTAAGCCAAGAAGAATGAAATGCACAATCCACCCACACCTTAGAAGCAGTCAGATGACATGAAGCCGAGCGGAGACCTGCAGCAGATCACTGGGTTTTATTTAACAGTTCCTGGTTGGAATAAGTGGTACATGCTTGTTATGTGCACGTTCAGTTGCAACAGAGCTGATGAATCTTGTGCAAGAAAAAGTTTTTGGAATAATCTAAAGCTCAAACTTATGCAATACCTAAAGTTAATGAGAAAGCTCAAATATACAGTATATCACTGCTTTTCTCCAAATTTACACAAGATTTTCTTTTTAATACTTTTAGTATTACATATTTAAAAATTAAATATGTATTCCTTTTATATTATTAAAATTAATATTTTAGATTCTCTGAAAGCAGCAATAATCTGAACTTAAATAAAGATCCCACATTTTAATGTGTGAACTGTAAAAGAAATGTTAAAGCTGCTGCTGGAGCCTCATTAAGGTCTCCATGGTAACCACAACACACCTGTGTGTTTAACTCTCTGACAGTAAACTGAATGAGATGCAGACAGGAACACAAGCCTCCATCAAACAGTTAATATATAAGATCCATAAGTCCGATGAGTTTTCCAAAATTCTCACTGAACCGTTTTTAACGCACAATGACTGGAGAGAGTGAATGATGGATGTCAGCTGATCATTTTCCATATTGAGTTTCTTTTTGTCCAGAAATCTGACACCGCTTGCTCAACCTCCTGCATTCCACACGTCTCAACTAGCTCCTAAACTCACTTCTTCAAACAAGACTTGATTCAAATGTTCATATTCTATTTTTAAGTTAAGGGTGTGACATGACACATTTTCCATTCTGATTGTCACGTCATTATATTTTCTGTAATCGATCTGTCCTAACAGCATAATCATGACTCAGAGATTTTTCTGTACGTGGTCATCTAAACTGAGTGTTGTGTAAAAGGGAATTCCTTCCATGTTTGCAGGCTTACCTGTCTCGAGACGAGGCCCAGGCTATGATCGCCCGCATCCTGGCTGAGAAGGACACCCTAAGGAGTCAGCTGGTGGAGCTCCAGGAGACCGTCTTCACCCTGCAGGCCAAACTCAGCGCTGCAATACAACATCAGAGCATTGATGTACTTCTTCAGCACACGTCACCGCACACAGAAATGATGCAAATAGAAAAAAAACACTGCTAATGCTTTGTTTTGTTTTGGGATCAAAGCAGAAGGTCAGCCTGGAAAGCTCGTCATCCAGCTGTGAAGAATGTCCCCCTCCATCACGACGCAGACTCTGCCGCATGGACGCACTTAACCCCATGTCACTGAGTTCCTGCAATTCAGAGGTGTCTGTCTGAGAGGTTTCAACTTGTTGTTTTTTTCTGTGTACTTTACTGTTTTATAGTAGTTTTACTTTGTGTTTACACATAGAGTGAAGATGTTGGAGTGAGCAGCGTTCGGTCCCGGAATGTCCACCCACCCAGTCCAGAGTCTCTCCGCAGAAGAGAAGAGGTTTTATATGGAGACAGCAGGTGTGTTTAAATGTCTTTTACCTTTCATGTTGGAGCTTCAACGTGTAGAGGACAGACGTGTGGTGCATCATTTTATAGATTATGATGAAAAATGATCTGAGATCTGCATTTCTTTTGTTATTGTAACAAGAAGAATGTTCTGTATTTAAAGATTTGGCTGAAGGTTCAGTTTTGTCTTCCAAAGGCTCTAATCTGTTTAACCCAACAAACCTGTCTGTGCTGCAACCTGCAACGTCACGGCAGAGCGAGACTCCATGGATGTTTTGTTTCTGTACATGTTTACACGTGCATGTGAGGAAATATCCATGTTTACATATTGTCCTCTCTTATAGTTTGGACACAGCAGAGACTGATTCTCTACTGGATGACTTTGTGTTCCTCTCGGATGGTATGCATGGATGTTTTTAAATAATAATTATTACTTATTTTACTTATTGTTCTGGACTGAATATTTTCCAGGACTGTAAAGGGACACGTTAGGACTGATGTGATAACCTAGTGCCAAGTTGTTGTACAGTCTCATTCCTGTTTGTTTTGTTTAGAGGGAAGTGAAGAGAAGAAGACACCCAGACTTTCTTCTTCTAGTGGCTCCCACTCCATCAGGTAAGAAGTTCTAGATCAGTGAAAGAGTTTATTAAACATTTCCACAAGAGCAAATTTTATTCCTCTGATTTTGTAATCGTTAACTGACAAGCATGCAGATCAATCACGCGACAGTGTACGACAAAACGTGGATAAATGAAGTAACAAAGATGCAAAGTAGTAAAATCATTAAGCAGCAGCTGTTAAAGGGATCTCAGCTTGTTGGTACATCATTTACTAACAGATTTAATCATCAGCTGGGGTCTAATATGTACTTTCACAGGGTGTGGAGCAGAGCAGAGTTTCAGAAACCCTGTGACTCATTTCAAGGTCTTTTAAATCATTTTCCTCTGCTTGTCTAATGTCTCACCAGCTTCTCAAGAACCTCCGCCCCGCCCTTCCTGGTGCGTTCTCGTCCTAAAGCCATTAGGGTCAATGGTCGTGTCCTCAGCATCTCCTTTCAGGGAGACGCGCTGCTCACCCAGCTGTCAATCATAGGGGGAAACAAGACGGGAGTGTTTGTGCACGAGGTGACTGAAGGCAGCGCCGCTCACACGGTTGGCATCAGCCCTGGAGCTCAGATTGTGGAGGTTGGTGGAAGTATATTGGAATAAGAGAATTACTCTGACTGTGATGAAGGTGTTTCTCATTATAATGTTGTTGTTCAGGTCAAATATGAACAAAAAAAGGGAGCTCTCAAGATGGTGTTGGAGGATTCCACTTTAGAAGAAGTTACATGGGCTCTTAGCCAGGTCACAGGGTTCTGCCATCTCTCCCTCCGGCCCAGACAAGATGGTAGGTCCCACCGCATGGAAACTAACGAGTTCTTTAACTTTAACTCTGTATTTCTATACCAAAACATTCCTTCAACCCCTTCGACGTGTGTCCTCATCATATAGATAGTTAGATGTATTTATTCTTTCCTCTTTAAAGCCATAAACTGATTTACATCTGCTGTGAACCTGATCGGGAGCAGCAGGACGTAGCAGTGAAAGTGAAGAAATCTTCGCCTCAGCGGGAGGTTTGTTGGTGAAAGGTCGTGTAAAATATTCAGGAAGTAGATCCTCTTGTGGATGAAGGGACTGCTTACTTGTCATTTAGGAGGAAATAACAGGAGGATATGTTGATTAACCTGCTGGATTTATCAGGCAGTCTGTGTTTTATGTTCCACGCTGAGTTCATAAAGTTGAATGTTTCTCTCTCAAGGAAATGAAAATAAACACAACCTCTGGTCTGCATCTGCTCATTAACGCTGTATCCTAAATAATATTTATTTTAAATCTATAACTCCTCCTATGTGTGGTGGGGGTTGGTGCAGAGTTGGACCGCATAGTTTCCACTTCAGTGTGTTAACTAAATTAATGACAGGCACAAAGCTTTATTCAGTCAGGTGCATCGAAGCCTCCCAGACGTGAGCATGTAACCTGGCTGCATTCCTTCAACTCTTTTCTTGGCAAGGTTCCATTTTGTTCTTCTGCTTGTTCTTTGTCTTGTGTCTATTTTTCCTGAATTGAACACTCATCAACATTTAGCTTCACAGGAACTTCCTGAACCTTGTGAACCGGCAGAGATTCTAACATTGACATTACAGATCTCACAACAGGGAAACTCCCGAGCGCACGTCTCCAGCTGATACAAAAACATCCGGAGATCACAATTAAAAATGAGACACACCTTTGGAGTCATTTGTTTTAATGAAGCAACAAGTTTCTTCCTTTTCTACAAACTTTAACCAGTTTCAAAGAGGAAAACGAAACAGTAAAAGCATCAAGCTGTTTATTAGACAAACACACACTTCCTGTTGATCACGAGTCATAATTCAGACGTGTCACTCTCGTACCTATTAATATATATTTAATTTATTTAAACAGACAGAAAGGTCTGTTATCAACCTTTAGACAACTAACTTTATGTATTTTTTACAACTGGAGACTAAAATGATGTTTTCTCTTGTCGGACTGAGATACAATGTTGCACTAGTGTGACTACAAAGAGAGTTACAGTATAAAACTTTACCAGGACTTCTCCTCATTATGTGCAAACAACAGAAGAGAAGGTTCTCCACGATGGTTTCTCAGTAGATTTATTATCCTTGTCATCCTGTTCAGACTATGAAGCGCTGCTGCAACAGCTGCAGAACGGTGAGATGTTGTCAGGAGACTCCTTCTACATCCGAGTCAATTTCTCCCTCCTCGCTGGTGCCAGTGGAACTTTGTCCATGTCGTGCAACGACATCCTGCATGTAACAAACACTCGACCTGCTGGTGCAGAGGATCTGTGGCACGCCAGCCAAGTTCACCCCTGTAAGCTGTTGGACCTGCAGAGTGGAACTGTTCCCAATTATTGCAGGTTGGTGCACGTGAACACGCAGCAGGCGGTAAAACGGCCACGTCCTTGGAAATTAGACTAAGACTCTTAATTACATTAGAATTTATTACTAACTGATCTTTTCCATGTCTCAGGGCTCAGCGGCTGCTGATTCGAGCAATCGAAGATATGAGCTTTCAAACCAAAAAATGTCAAAAGGTATAAATAATGCTGAACCCCCCGCCCCAAAAAAGGAAAAGAACGTCAATGTACTGAGTTGTCTCTAAAATCCTGCTTGTCTTCACCAGGTTGGACGTGTCGTCCCTCAGAATACACAGAAAGCAGTGAGGATTGTCAGCACGGGGCGTCAGGGGAGGATCCCGCTGTGGATCAGCATGGAGAATGAGAAGTCCAGGAACCCAGAGTCCAGTACGAAAACCTCCAGCTCTCCATCATAAAACAGAACCTTCTGATTGTTTCATCTGCTGTAGATGAGTTTAAAACAAACATCTGCTTCCACTTGTTCCACCACGCAGGTGCTCCATCTCCATCCAAAAGCTGTGTGACCCTCCTGCCCTACACCCTGGTCACCCCCCACTTCCCACCTGTGTGCAGGCCTGTCCTGCTGCTGCCCACCTCCCTGGGACGCATCCTGGACAGGAAGTTAGCCAGCTGGCAGGGCTTTGAACTCTGTGAACCCGGTAAGAAACAGCTTCATGTTTACTCTTGTCATGTGACCTTTACCTGATCTCTTCCTCTGTTTCTGATCTGTTACTGTAATGATAGTGTTGATTATGTGTTTTGCAAGCTCAGTAAACATCCAGTCTAATATGTGCAGCATCAATTTTTTTATGGTTTTGTCTGTTGCTGTAAACCAGGAAGGAAATAAACTATGCTGGCAAATATTTATAGATTTCACAGTATAAAGAATAAATGTCCTCTGGTTCCATGCAGTGAGGTAAAATAAATGTTTGTTGATCTTTGTGGGAAAGTTTGATCATTACAACAGCAAAGAACAAGAACATTCATGGAAAACAAACAGGACATGCATAAGAAAAAAAAATTACACAAGCTTCTGATAACTCACTAAATGATCATGTGGAGAATCATGTTTTTATCCTGCTTTTGGTTTGTGCTGCAGAGCTGCTGACCTCCAGCGAACACGCGGCCCAACTCCAAAGATCTGAGATCCTGGAGGAGTGTGAGCAGACAGGAAAGGGCTGTTACACCCTGAAGAGTGTTGACAAAGTCATGAAGAAGGTCAGACACATCTGAGCTCATCTTCACACTCTTTAAACTGAACTGTGGTTCAGGGTTATGTTTCTACAAGCTTTACATCACATAAAGTCAGGAGTTACTGTGTTTCAGGTATTTTAGAGCAACTTTTTAAAAAAACTGAATCCATGTTCATGTTAATGAAGTGTAGTCTGTCTACACCAGAACACAAACAATAACTTTTAAAAAATTAACCACATTCTACAGAAAACATAATTTTTTCTGATCATTCATCAGATTAACCGATCAGTATTACTCATGTTGATTTTTTTATAAATATTACAGGGTCTTCACTGCGTGCTGCCGTTTGGCTTGGACTGTGTACGTCGTCTGCATCGATTTGAAATCTTCCCCATCATCATCTTTATCAACCAGTCTGCTCGTAGTGCACGTAAACTCAGGTAAACACGTTTTCATCTTATCAGAAAGCTTTTATCCCACATTTATAACACCATCATAACACTATGTATGATGATCAGATCAGGAACATTATAACTCCTCACAGGTTAACAACCCTAACCCTCTAAACGCTAACCTCTAGACGCTAACCTCTAAACGCTAACCTCTAGATGCTAACCTCTAAACGCTAACTTCTAGACGCTAACCTCTACATGCTAACCTCTGCACGCTAACCTCTAAACGCTAACTTCTAGACGCTAACCTCTACATGCTAACCTCTGCACGCTAACCTCTAAACGCTAACCTCTAGACGCTAACCTCTAAACGCTAACTTCTAGACGCTAACCTCTACATGCTAACCTCTGC
>SSNP01000038.1:2097558-2140544 GCA_006937955.1 Pachypanchax playfairii | reverse complement strand
ACGCTAACCTCTAAACGCTAACCTCTAGACGCTAACCTCTAAACGCTAACCTCTAGACGCTAACCTCTAAACGCTAACTTCTAGACGCTAACCTCTAGACGCTAACCTCTAAACGCTAACCTCTAGACGCTAACCTCTAAACGCTAACTTTTAGACGCTAACCTCTAGACGCTAACCTCTAAACGCTAACTTCTAGACGCTAACCTCTACATGCTAACCTCTGCACGCTAACCTCTTACACGTTAACCTCTACACGCTAACCTCTTACATGCTAACCTCTTACACGCTAACAACACACGTGAGAAACAAGTCCAGAGTCATTATATCCCACCTGACAATCCACAAGCCACAAAGGAGTTATTACAGTTATCCTTGAACCAGAGGCCTGGAGTTTTTACACAGGGTTTAATACTCTAAATATTTAATACATTGTAGACTGACATTTAAAAATAATAGCATATAATATATTAGAAATGTGGATGTAAAGTAAGTTGCTAACATGTGGTCACATTGTCCAACCTTGTTTCAGGTCAAAGCTTCAGCGCCACGGCTCTTCAGAAGAGCAGCTGTTGGCGTGTTCGAGGAGGGAGGAGCCTCTGCTGGACAAGCTGCCATGTTTGTATCACAGCATGGCTCCAGACTCGTGGTGCGACCAGACGTCCCTGCTCACCGCCCTGCGCACCGTCATCTGGGAGGAGCAGAGGAAAATCGTCTGGGTGGAGCCTGATCTGTGGTGAAAACAGAGAAAAACAAAGATAGTTGAACATGAAGAAAATATATTTACTGGATAAAAAGGCTTTACAAGGAATATTCTTGTAAACCAGAGTATGTATCTATGATACTTGTTAGTAAATGAGTTACTTGTTAGTGCTGCTGTCATGCAGAGAGCTACATAGAAATATTTTCTATCCTGTATATTGTTTTGCATTTTTGTTTATAACAATTATTTACACAAATAATTTAAATAAATAAATCTTTCTCGTTGTGTCCTTCTTTTCTTTTCATACTGTTTGTTCATGAAGAGTCTGAGCAAAACAACTGAAATTATGTTCATATATTCAGGTTTTCAGTTTCAAGTTTAGGAATTTCAGGTAATTTAACATAAAACCCTTTTTATGAAATTGATTCAAGCGATTTTTAAAATTGTTTTATTAAACTTTAAACTTTGTTTTAATCCAACTTTGTTAGTTTCATTTCTGTAAAGAGAGAAATAAATAAATTATGCTTAAAGTTTTTGCTTGTGGTTGGTGATATTTGGACAACAATTAATGGAGATTTCAGTTATTCTAAAAGGATTAAAAAGAAGTTCTGTTAAAACATCTCAGAGTTTCAGGAAATAGAAAAGCTGTGTATTGACATTCTTCTTACACGTGAAAGTTTTGGAAATTAAACATTAAAAGTGAAGGGATGTTTTATTCATGATGAACCATAAAATCTGAATATATCACAAACTAAAACTTGATATAATAAAATAAAATGATCATATTTGTTCACATCTTTGACTTTGTGAGAACTGTTTATCGTTAACAGCCACTTGGGGGAGCCAAAGAGAAACAAATATATGATGGAAGGAGATGCTGAGGGTGGAAGATGAAGGAAAACATGGTTCCTAACGAGGTTGATAACGAGCAGAGGAAACAAGAGAAGAAAGGAGACACTTTGGTTTCTGACTACGAGCTCACAGCTTCTTTGTGTTTCATCACACTGTCCTGATGCGTCTCTGGATGTTTCTAAGCTCCTGCAGCATCCTGGGAGCAGAAACACTCCCTGTCCTTCACCTACACTCCCTCGCTTCATTTAAAAAAGATTTGGTTAAATCTGGTTGTTATTACTGACTAGATCTGATGGATTAATCTAAAGACTTCAGCTGAATCTATTTCCTTTTAAGAGGCTCCATCAGGATCCCAAACCCTCCCTCTGGTTGCTGGGAAACCGCTCCAGTGATTTGTGTGATGTCAGGATGTGTTACAGACATGAGAGGAGGAAGGAGAGAAAACTTGGCCAGAGTAAATGGAATGGATGGGATGTGAATCCATGAAAATATATAACATGCACATCTGCCTGAGCCGCTTCTTTTTGCTGCACAACTGCACAATTGATTGTTTCAATTATTTGGAGAATGTTTTCTGTTTAAATAAATGAGTTTAAGGTTAAAGGTTTGGTACAAGTTTTAATACCAAGACACTACCTTTATACCACCATCAGTGTTATGAAACATGAAGGCAGTTAACGCTAATAAACCTTTTATATCATGTTGGTACTGTGTAATACTGGGAAGGTTCCACATTCAAGTGTTCATATTGGATTATATTCCATTTGTTGGTTCTTTGACACAGAAATAACAAGAGAGAAATCATAAGTAATGAGCTTTTTAGATGGTCGATAAGCGACAGAGATGGTTTTCTTTACATCGTTTCATCATTTGACTCTTTTCCTCCATGTTTGATTCTCTCTCTGATGAACTCTGAGTTTCGATGGTGGATCTCAGCATATAAAAAACATGTATGTTCACATGTGACAGGATCTTAATGTCTCCATTTTAGTTTGTAAATACATTAAATGATATTTGATGTTGTTTTTTACATGCTGGGCAGGATGTCTGACTATGTTTACAAACGCATCATTTGAAGCTGAATCTCTGAACATCAGCATGTGATGTCAAATTAATGGAGTTAGTCACATTTTCCTGCATCAGGACTGAATCTCAATGTTTTTATTGTCCTGTCATTAAAATGAGATAAAAATGCTTAATGTTCTTATTTAGATATTTTACACGTGACACGTTTTCATTGGTCTTAGGTTGGTTGTAACCTTGTTGCTGGTGTTTCAGCACAAGTTTTATATGACTTGTTTGTTTGTATGTGAGTTGAAGTCAATGTTTCTATAGTTAAAATGTATAAATAAATAGATGTTAAACAAACTCCAGCTCTGAAACAGCACTGAGAACAGTTTGGATCTCTATTAGTTTCAGGGCAACGACTCCATCAGGAGAGTAAATCACAGCCTGAAATAAATCAACACGGAACACATCCAAAGGTCATGTCACAACTTCTGATAATCAGTCGACTGCTAAACAGTCCTGAAGTTACACGTGAAAATATTTGAGTATTTACAGAGACCTGTGAAAGTTCTGGATTTATTTACTGACTGGAACTTCTGCAGCAAAAATACATTTTCTTATTTACAGTCATGCAAATATAGAGTGACTATAAATGTAGAAAAATTAGAAAAATGTTTTTAATCATTAACTTTTGGTCAAGTTTCCCTCCACACATGTTTTATGCATCACAAAGATCCACAGAAAATCCGTTTAGATCATGTCTTTTATCAAAGCTTTTTAAGGACACGTCCAATCAGCTTCCAGAAGATGACATCATAAGACATGATTTGACCTCACTGCAGAGAAAAGAAACTCATTTGAACCTCGACTGATGGACAGAAAGAAATCAGATTGTTGTTTTGATGCAGGAATTCATCACGTTCTGTGTCTCGTCCTGTAGAGAGCGATGAACTCCTGGTCACCTGAAACTGTGTGAAACATGTCACACAGGCGTGTCTCCAGGCTGTCACACATGCACACACACTCAGATCTCACCTTGATGCAGCCCTGCATGGATTAAACCCTCGTGGGACGTCTGTCAACAGTCTTTTAGTTTTTAAGACAAGTGTCTATTTTAAATCAGTCATCTTTCATCTGGGGTTTTGTTTTAACATTTAAAACACGCATGACGCCTCGCAGCTCGGCCCAGAGTTTGACATGTTCTGTTGCAACATGTTTAAAAGATTATCATCAAGATTAGTGTCAACGTGAGAAAACAGAGGTTAATCAGAATGTTAGTTTTATTCCTGTTTTATGTTCCATGTATCATGTATGTGATTTATAGCTTTTAATGTATTATCTGAAAGGCGTGTTGGTTTTTAAGTGATTGGAGAGATATTACACTCTTATGTTTCTTCTAACTCATAATTAAACATAAATCTTTGTTTACAGCATCGTCTCGTTCTGATTGGCTGCTGTGTTTTACACCTGTTGCTTCAGTTCAGGACAGTTTGAATCATATTTACCTTATTGTTCCATATTTGACATGTTTTTGTTCTTTTTGTATCATATGAATCTGCTGTTTTGTTGCACGTCTGACGCTCCTGCAAAAATAATATCTCTGAATGTATTACACCCCAAATATTTATCTTATCTATTTATCACGTTACATTCAGTGTTCCACAGACGTTATTATGTTTCATACATTTCACATTTACGTAGGACCTTTTTTATCTGGTCTATGATTCACTAAACGCCTCACAGTGTTTCTCCTCCACACATTCAAACATAAGGTTAAATAGTGATTTGTATTTTATGGAGTGTGTTTTACTCTCACTCACACACAAAACTCACTCGTTAAAACTGACTTTAATGTTTCACTTCAGAAAGAAAAACTGACGTGTTTCATCTTTTATTCTTTTAGCGTTTAGATTTAGTTCAACACTGAAGTATAAACTAAATACCTACAGTGGTAGCAGATATAAACATTTTGGATATATTAGTATTTGCTGAATCCAGCTGTAATAAATTAGCACTATAGGTTTTACTGAACTGGACTGGATCTACTAACTCTGAATGTCTCTCTGAGATCAATTTTGTGGTAAATTGTCTGATTAATTTACAACAATTACATAAAATGACACAAACTGTTTTTATTGTCTAAATTTAGTCCATAAAATCTAAACTGTGAAGTTTGTTTCAACAGAAGAACGAACATGAAGTCTCAACCTGAACGTGACAGTTAGCGCTGCAGGACGTCTCATCACTCAGTCTGTGGTAACTCATGACTTACAGTAATTATTATCTGCAGTGAAGCTCCTAAAAAGGTCAATATTACAAACCGGTTTGAGAGTCATGTTGTTTTAAACAGTTTGTTCTTCCTGGTCCACTTGTTTCCACTCAGGTGGAGGTAAAGTTCACCACTCGTATGTGTCCATGAAGGTCTGTAGATACAAAGACATTTTCAACAGCTGTGTGTGAATTATTTTATGTTTTACTATAATTAGTGTCTGAAACTGTATTTATATTCCAGGCCCAGCTGAAGATAATAGGATATAAAATGCTAATGAACCATATTTAATTCTATTTTAGTTTATACAATTTCATTTTTTCATGTAAGTGTTTGTTTTAATTGTTTTTTTTATATATTTATGATTTCTTGGTTCTTATTCTCTTTTTATTCATTTACATTTCACACATAACTATAACTCTCATAACGTCTCATAATCAACATCATTTAGGTTCTGATTGTCTCTTTAATGATAAAATGAACCCGTTTATAGGAGATTCTGATGAAGTCGGAAGGAAATTTAAAACTAAAATGTTCAGATGGTTAAAACCTGCTTAACTGGATTCTTTTCAAATCATCACCTCCGTCTGGTTTAACAGGATCATCCGTCTCTTTATAGCACAGACAAAACGTGTCCAAGCAGACATTAATAATTATATGCAGGGGTGCACATAAGTGGTCCGCAGGTTTGCACACACTGTCAAAATATAAAATGCGCACCAGATGAAAAGTTGCAACATGCGTTTGCGTACTTAACATTGGTTTGGCTGAGCTGCGTGAATTTGTAGGTTAATCAGAGGCGGTTCATTGTCAAATAAATGAAGAATCCCGTTGACTTCTTTTGTTTGACTGATATGTTTCTCAGCCAGAGCGCCGAAGTTCCAGCTGATCAGCTGATGCTGCGTCTCTCTCTGTCTCTGTGTATCAGTTTGCCAGTGTGACGGATTTTCAGTCAGTCAGATCAGTGCAGCTGACTGCAGGATTCTGCATCGCGTCAAAACTGAAAACATTCACTGAATAAGACAAATAGACCATCGTGGCACAGACGTGTAGAACTACCTTTTTGTGCTATAAAATACAGAAAACCACCTGTTTTAATCAACAGTATCAGCGTATTTGTCTGTGATCTTCGCCATTTTGAATGCGCGCAAAGCACTATGGGATATGCAGTCAATACCCCATAACTGTCCAGTGTATCTTTTTATCTGACTGCATCACATTACAAACATCCTCATCATTTCAAAACAAAAAACAGTTACAGTAAATGACAGAAGCCCCAACAGCTGACTAATAAATTTCAACACCAAACTGTTAAATGTAGATTAAAGTGAACAATCAAACCTGTAAACAATCCAACCTGAACTCTGAAGGTTTTTTACCAGTATTTTTATATTTTACTGGTTTCTCTTGATTTTTTCAACAATTAAAGGATTTTTATTGAAACAAATATAGATCCAGGTAAAGTAAACAGACTGAATTTGAAGCTTGATGAAACCAAAAACAAAGCAGAGGAGCTCGGAAGAGACACAGCGAGACACATTTAAAAATGTGAGGACCAATCAACAACCCTAGGTTCTCTTCTGAGAACCAGGCCAAAAATATTATGTGCACCCCTGTTTATGAGACACTTCAGACATTAAATAATGAGTTTTAATATGGAAAGTTATTTAAAAACAGACAAAGTGAAAGTGAACCAGCAGTTAAAACCTGTTTGTCATGTGATCAGCTGAACTAAAAACACTGATGATGTAAAAATGTGACTGTAACAAGTTCGGAGTGTGAGAGAGTGACGGCAAAACGCTTCAGAAGGTGAAAACAACTTCATTTTGTTGATATAAATATTGTATTTGAGAAAACTGAAACACAGAAACGTTACCTCGACCACACCCTGAAACAGCTGTCCAGCTGTTAAACAGCAAAATAAAACACAACCAGGAAAGGAGTGAATAAAGACCAACATATGCATCAACTGTCAAATTTGACTGTAATAATTAAACACTGTTTGATGATAATGTTAGAAATCATTAATATATTATAAAGGTATAATATAATAAGACTAAAATAAGCTATAAATTACAGTTCTGTTCACCTTAAATGAACAAATTACCTTTAAATAACGAAGGACTTTACAGTTTCACTGTAAATGTTCCTCAACATCATCTATAAGAACATCAAGGCAGAAGAACCTCAGAAATCTGCTGATGTTTTTATTATAAATATCATTATTATTTATTATAAATAAAGTTATTGATCACAAAGTTATTTTTATGGTTGATGATTTTTACTGAAGTGTTGATAAAAAGCTCTTTCTGCTCTATAAATGTTGCTGAAATAACCTCCATCTATTACCTGACCTGCTGTCACCGAGTCATGAGACGATCAATACCTTCTGATAATGAAGTCATTGATTTGCTGTGAACAGCTGATAATGTTTTACTCTGGGCTTCAGTTCCAAATGATCAGATTCATGGCTGAGTTCACTGTGGGAGTTTCCACGACACGGCGTGTTCGACACGGAGCGTCTCCTCGCTGCTGCAGATGACGTCATGTTTCCTGAATCACAGTTTGATTCAGCAGAACAATAAATCCTGTCTGGAATCTGTTTCCTGACGTCATCTTTTATATGATATTATAGTTTGTGTGAGAACTTTTCAGTTCGTTTGTTCTTCAGAAAGAATTTATTGAAAATTTAATCCAACAAAATCCCATTAATCAGTTCAGCCTCCAGTTTATTTTGATTGTATTTTTTTCTGTTAATATTATTTCTTAATTAATTTTATTTATTGTCAGTGTTTCATTTTAATGAAACTCTTCAGTTTTCAGCTGTTTTTTCTCTTTTGCTGAACTTTTTTGATAAAATGTTTTCAGTAAAAAACAGAACTCAGTCCACCTCAATTAATTCTGTTTCTCTGCACCCGGTTGTTGTTTTGTTGTTGTTGTTTTGTTTGTTTATATTAATTTAATATTAAAAAAATATTATTTTACATATTTTCCACGACATAGATGTATGTTTATATAAACAGACACGTTCTTCACCTGTATACACAGATTTAAATGATCTTTTTGTATCTAATTTTGGTTGTTTTGAGATTTCTTGTTGTTTTTAGCTCTTCTCCATCAGGGTCTCATCTTTGGATCATTTCGCTGATGATTCCAGAATGTTCTGAATGTTTCTACGAGTCATAAAGCTGAGACTCTGTTTGCAGTCGTACTAGAGGGAAGAGCGCGGCGGTTGTTTCAGCACATTCAGTTCTGGTTGTGGTGAACAGGGTTTTCATGTGTGCAGTAAATATATGCTGATCTGAGGTCTGAGCCTCAGGTTGATCCATGCTTGATCTGACAAGAAGCACAGAGAGCCAGAATCCGCCTGCAGCCAACAACCCCCCACCTCGATCAACACACACTCACATTCATTCATTCTTCTTCTTTCTTACTTCCTTCACACCATCCGTCATCGTTCCCCCTCAGCTCCTCTTCTCCACCCTTCTCCCTCCGAGATGGGAGTAAAGACAGCCTGAAGTGGATGTCGGGGGGAATTAGACACCAGCTAACAACGTGATTCTTCGTCTTCAAGGCTTTCTTTTCCTCCAACAGACAGCGAGGAGGGTTTGTATGATCTTTAGAAAAAGATTGACTCAGTCAGAAGCACAAAAACAGAAAGAAGCAATTCAAATTAGAGCAATAAGGTCAAATAAGGAGAAAGAATGTGCAGGATGGAAGAAAACGTAAAAGCATTTAAAGTACAAAAAGAATAAATATCAGATCATTAAGGCAGATGTTGGAAAAAAACTCACATTGAAAAGAAAAAGTGAGAAGTCAGAAGGTTGTGAGTCAGAATGAATGGAAGACAATAACCAGCCATCCAGGCAGCTACTTAACAATCCACCCACTCACTGCAGTCCAAATGGACAGATTGACGCCTCTTAGCTTCTTTAATAGCTTCAATAATGGAGTATAGGTGGGCAGCGGTGGAGGGAGTCATCCTGCCCAAAGTAACTTAATTCCTGTTTTCTGTTCTCTTGTTTCAGCCCATCAGATCTGCTGCTTTTACCTCGATGTGATAAAGCTCATAGATTTATTACCCACAGCGGACTCGGGTCCGGTCGATTACAGCTGACATGGTGGGAACCGTTTGTGTTGTTTGTGGCTTCTGTACAGTATAACACGCTGACTGCATGTGTAACCCTAACCCTACAGTAAATTTAGGGGGAAATAATTACCTAACAGTGAATGAGTCAGATTAATATTTCATGTGGACTGAAGGTGAACAAGTGAAATATTCTGAGTATTTTATATTCTTAATACACCAGTTTACAACAAAAAGCCTCTCAGTTCACTCTGCAAAAAAAGTAAACAAGTTCCAAATATTCATATTTAAATGCAACACAATTTATTTCCATTTTACAAAGTGTATTTGATCTTTATAGATGAATCTAATCTGTCACTTGAATTTGACACGTTTTTTTCACTTTTCAGATTCTATTTGTTTGATAGCAGAAATATTATAAATTCAGCTGAGTGAGAAGGTTAAAGTAGAACAATAATTCAACATGTTCAATCACGTCTGGAATACAAACACAATCAATATTTGTTTTATTCTTTGTGTTGTACGTCTTGGTCCACATGAGCAGCACAGATTGATGCAAGAGATTCTTTAGAAAATGAAACATTTCTAAATGCTTGTTCTGCAGATTAGCAGAGAAAATACAAAACGTTACTAGAATTTCTAAAATGCCTTTAGATTTAAGTGGTATTATTTATTATTAATGAACTCAGATTCTTTGCCGTTTTTGGCAGCACATTAGCAGCATTTATTGGAAATTTAAATTACAAATTAAGAGCACGGAGGTGCGGAACATGCAGTGCATGTCAGATGGCTTTCAGCTCTGCAACGCTGCCTTGTTCTCTCTCAGCAGGACACACTCACGGCCCTCGGGCCTCAGACATGGCTGTGTACGTTTCAGTGTTTTGGCTGTTGTTTGTAAGATCTGCTCCTCAGCTGCAGGCGGTTCTGTACCGTTACTGTCCCGGCTGTCTGCAGGGGAGGAAACTGAACATCCGTTTCAGGTGTCTGCAGCCTGAAACGCATCTAGAACAAGCTGTCAGCTGTTTTCTGCACCACAACACCTCCACCCTCTTCATCCTCCCACCCTCCCAGACCTCAGCAGCTGAGGGTTGCCAGGTCTTCTGCCCCCCAGATGTACTGTAGGTTGCCAGATTGTAATAAGTCCATGTAGTATGGAGTGTTGGAGGTCTGAGGCGCTGGCTGTGGCTCGGTGCCACGCTGGGTCTGGTTATTATCTCCAGATGACTTCAGCATGAACAGCAGATGCCTTTTTGGCCAGAGGGGCCAAACAGAGAGCTGAGGGAGAAGCATGTGTGTGTGCATGTGTGTGTGCATGACTGTCTGCATGCTGTTCACGGCTGCATGGAGCAATTTATTACCACCCCACTTATCAAGCCATCTCCTCACACAGCTTGGAAGGAGTCTGTTTCAAATAACTTTTTTCAGAATGATAATCTGACAAACATGTAGATGAAACCGTCTGATCGGGGCGATAAAGAGCTCGTTAAAATGAGACAAACAAATAAAGGAAAATAGATTGATTAGTAACAGTGTGTTGTTTAGATACATGTTCTTGTGAGTCTGCCTCTGCCTGTCTCTCATCTGAGTTATTCTTCAGGCCTCCTTCCCTGCAGCTTATTATATATACAGTCAATCCCACCACAGCTCTCCCCAATTTAATGGAAGGGAAAAGACGAGTGAACGGAAATGATATTTCTAATCAGACCACAGCAAATGTCTCCTGTTATTAAAGTGGGGGTGCATTCCCTTTCTGACTCCCCGCCTGTATTTGGTGAAGTCTGCACAGGTTATAATGGCCTCAGACGACCCTGTGTCATCATATTAAAGCCCCCCCATCCCACTTCCCCCATCTTTTACCTCATCTTCCTCTTTCTTCTCTTTATTCTGGTGAAAATGGACACTTTGCCGTTCGTTCTTTTATTGCTGGATGTCGGTGTGTTTGATACCTTCTGGAAGAATATTGAATTCCTCCGAGTTCTCAGGGCCAAGAAGTCGTATTTTTATAAAAGGAGTGTTTCCAATATTTTCACCTTTTTTATCTTATTTCTTTATGTGGTTCTAAAAAAGATGAGAAAATCAATAAGGTATAATAGCTTTATACTGTAACTCATCTGTAGAGTCAGTCTGGTGTAGATGAGGTTCTTGGTGTGTAGTTGCTGTGTTTACAGCAGGTTTCTGGGAGCTTCTCGTTTTTATATCGTGAGGTTTTCATGCTTAACTCAGGGCTCAGAGGTGTGCAGAAAAATATAATCAAACTCTTCTTTTTACAATAAAAGAAGATCAATAATTCTATCAAAGGATTTAATGATAAAAATAATATTTGTTTGTTAAAAGGAAGAAAGATTTGAAGCAGTCGTGTGTGTAAATGTTCTTCCTGCTTCATCCCTGTTTCAGATTTATTGGATCTATTCAGCCTTTTATTCAGATTTATTCATATAAATACAGACACACCCAAACTTTTTGACCCCTTTTCCAGGTCCCTTCTTCTGAAAAGTGACTGAATTAAAAGCAGATGTCTAACGTACCTGTATACCTTTAGTGTGTCATAAACAAAACCATAAAATATTTATTGTTTATCTTATGAATACACGCTGAACAGACCAGTTGGAACATCTAAAGAAACTAATAATCCTGCGTTACAGACATGTTTAAAACATAATCAGGTTCCTTCAGGCTTCTCATCAGTCATTTAACCTGTTTTCAGGAACAAGCTGGTTCTTGGATAGTTTGGCATCACTGTCTGCACCACACTGAACATGGACCAGATAAAGACCAGAGCTGTTTGAGGAGCTCAGAGAGAAGATCTCACATCTCCAAGCAGCTTCATGTTCCTTTGACCAGCTGATCATATTATTAAACAGTATAATGTTGGTGTGACTGCAGCAGGACGACGTCCAGGACGTGGACACAGGAGGAGACACAACCCCAGGTGGATCCGATGGAGAGAGAGGAGGGACCAGAGGAAACATCCAGATCCATCAAGATGAACTCCAAGGTCACACTTAGAATCCTAATTGTTTCTCTAGATAAAGACCCACGAGGTTCAGCTGCTGACAGAAAAACACTAAAGTTTCCAGACTGGAATTCATTAAAATGCTGACAAGGTCCAAAGTCTCTGGGAGAATGTGTTTTGGAACATTTTGACCAGCTGTGTGTTTATTGTGAAAAGGTACCAACAAATGTGGGTGGAACTGTCTGTATATACTCACACTCTCTGCTTCTTCATCTAAAATCTATCTATATCTAAAACATCTCGGCAGTCAGTAGTTTAGAGATTTTTCCTTGTAGATGAAAGTAAAAGTTTCAGAATAAAAACAGTTTTTTGTGTTTGTCAGCAAATCTGTTCAAATGAAATCTAAAGTTTTGTGTTTGAAGAGTGAGAGACTAAACAGTTCCTCTGGTTACATCAGTCCTGTTTTCCTTACACTGTGCCGTGTCATCACATCGGAGTTAAATCAAGCTGAAGTTGTAATTAGAGGCTGCAGTGAGGGAGTCTTCTCTGAGATGCTGATTGGTCAGTGTTGAAACAGAGACGAAACAAAGCCAGGACGACTCGTCTCTGTCTCCATCTTTCTTTATCTGCAACACAAAGACACAAGTTTTATGAGATTTTTGTTTTTTTTGTCACCCTGCAGTGGCTCCACCAACGAGACCCTGAGATGTCCTGGAAGTCAACCGGCAACCGCAGGTGACACTGTGGAAAACCACCGGCATGTTGTCACCCAAACATAAACACCACGTCCAGGCTGAAGGTAAACACAAACATCACCAACACACACAGCTCATATACAAATACACAGCTCATCACTTCTGATTCAGTGTTCATGTTAACACTCAGTCATATGACACAAAGCAAACATGTCACACACACACATCCAAGCCCTGACCTCTGACACACGCACTCACGCTGCACCATATTTACCAAACAGTTTATTGTGGCGGCTGAACGCCCGGCACGTCTCTTGGCAGTTCATCCTAAATCTTAATCCCTCTGGTATTTGCAGCACGTGACGCCTGCAGCAGCTCTCAGAGCTCATGGGTGTGGTCGGGATTCTACTGGTTCTTTTTAAACCAGAAAAAGAGAAAACGTTTGCATTTTTTTCTGTGTGTAACTTTGATTTCAAAGGTTGAGAATCTGTTTTCACATGAACATTAATAAATCTGTCAAAGCCGTGATTACCGCTAACTCAAACAGAGAAATGAAAGCTGCAGACTGGTGAGAATAAAATATTCTACATAAATAATGAAGGCATGAAGGTGTTACTGCCTTGATTATTGCGCTGTCATTAATTATAACAAGCTCGTAACTCATTTTTGTGACGCGTCCATGAACAGATACCTTTTTTCACCTTGTTTCATTACCACACTAACCTCAGAGGAGGGACATAAATAGCAAAGGCTGTGAGTCAATGGCAGCAACATTTTAAGGCGACCATTTTAATGGGTATTGACGCCGGGTTTTAGCCACGTTCTCCCACCATGCTTAAAAGCCCATGTTCCACTGATTAGCAAATTAAAATCCGGAGCGAGGGCTATCGATCCAGGGGAAGGGCAGCTGGGAGGCACCGGTCTCCCAGCTTGACGTGGTCCTGGAGCTCTCACGTGTTTCAGCAGCAGCACACAAACAAGCACAGCTCTTCATTTGGGCCTGAAAGCTTCACCAAGGCCTTTCACACTCCACTACATCTATATATTGACCCAGAGTGGAAGTTATTGGAGAACATTTGCTTGTGATTGTCGGTTGAAGAGGAGATATTTTTATGTTGTTTGCGGTTAGAAGGCGTACAGCCTTTTCCACTGTTCAGTTTGTCTCCTGGCAACCTGTCAGTAATGTTGGTATTTATATCTAAAGTGTTCCGACACCTGATGGAGGTAGATTACAGGTTTGGAGCCACTGAACTGACAACCTCCACTTTCAGAGAATCAAGGCTCTTTTCCTTCTTCTACTGCATAACAAATTAGCTAATGCTGCTGTATGATATCATCAGACTCCTCGCAGATTAAACTCTTTTTTTAAGTTAAGGCTAAATACAGTGGTGCTGTAAATAAACAGGGTCATTATTATCTGATGCAAGCAACGATTTCTCTGTATAAAAGCACACAGAACACAAACAGTTCCAAATTGGTTTTCCATTAAAGCAGAACTGGTTGTGTCTCGGAGAGTTTTTGATGACTCGTGTTAAATTATCTCAAACATGCAGGAAAAGCATCTTGTTTTAGATTTCAGAATAAAAGCACAGAGGTCTGTGTTGATTTAGGTCACTTTCATGTAACCGGAATCAGGCAACAAAAATCAGAGCAGATGTGTTTTTATGTTTGTGCTTCTAATCTGGATGACAACAAAATGTTGGCTGAAGATAAGAAAATATTTCACTGGCACAGTTATGCAACACCTGAGTGTAAAGTGGGGCATTTCAGCTCCAGAATCTTTCTTTCATAATGACGTTTAGCTGACTGCTGATCTAATCTCAGGTAAGTTTTACACAGCTCTAACTTCTTTACTTGACTGCATGTTTACACTGTGACTGATTGTACTCATGTCTGAATATTTTGATGCATCAGTGTGTCTATCGAAGCATTGTTCGGTTTGTGATGTGGGTTTGAGATCCTGAAGCAGGCAGACTCAGATTACCTCCCCTGTATTCATCAACCACCCGCTCATCTCTCCTGGGATGGAGGATTAACTCCAGAGGGGAAATAAATGCTTTCTGGGTAGAAGGCGTTCTCCCAGCCTGCAGCAGGAGGTGTATTGTCTGGTTAGATATCCACACAGGACACACGACATCTGATCTGGCAGCCCTGACACACTCGACACACTCGTTAGCACGGAGGGACCGGAGAGGAAACTGAACGGCGTTGACAGGAAGTGATGCAAGGAAGTGATTGAGGGAACAAAATCTGTTTGTGATTGACTTGTTTAAAAAAAAGTGGTGGACAGTAATGAAGACTTAATTGACTTCCTGTTGACATGTGTGGACACATTGTGGTGAGAATCATTGGTTTTGTTTGCAGCAGTGAAGAGTCAGCAGTTCAACTTTCTACTGGGCAGCAGGTTGGACTTACAGAAAGGAAACACGGTGTGAGGATTGATTTACATAAAAGCTTATTTTAAAGAAAAGCTCTGAATCACACTCAGACCCAAGGGAAAGGATGAGATTTTCATGCAATCAATGACAGCAGCATAAATGCAAAGAGGGTTTTCATAATGCATTAGTTTCCTCCTGTATTATTCTACATCATTACTGAATAATGTTACACCAGGAAGATTGGGGTTTTTTTTTCTAATGTCAAAGAAATTTTCTTGGACAAAATTACTCCCTGCAAATGGTGACATTAAGCTTCAGAGCACATCTCTCACCGCTCTGCCCCTTCCCCTTTCTCTGTAGTCCATAAATCCATCGAGGGAATTTAAGTAGCTGTTAATTACTTCCCTCTCCCCACTGAAAAGAGGAATAGAGCGGAGAGAAATCTAGAGAGGGAGAGGTTTTTAAACAGCTAAAGCTTTGCTGCGGTGCAAATCCTCTCTGCCTAACAAAACCAAATCAATCTCTACCCCTCAGCCATCTACAACCCGCTCTACGCTCACACAAACACATGCACGGTGAGGAAGATGATCCTGTAAATCTGCTGTCTCAAGGGGCTGTTTGAGTGCTGCTCCAGGGTTTTTTTATGAGGGGGGGTTCACCGTGGGGGTTCAGGGATTGAAGGGAGGGCGTAAATATCCCCAAATTGCAGCTAAAATGTAACATTAGGATTGGTAAGCCCCACTTTCACCCATAATGTTCCACAGCACTAAAGCATTGTGCTAAATGACCTCTATTACAGCGCGTGAACCCATTAAGTCAATACAGGAGAGATTACCTGTGAAACAGAAGAAACTGTCTGCCTCTTCTGATGGAGAAGACCCCCCATCCAAAAAAATAAAAAAACACACGTGGGCAAAATTAGATTTTGGGTCAGGCGTGGCCTGTAGGCTAGAGCTGGAGGATGTAGTATCGACCTGCTTGTTAGATAGGAATGTGGTTTCAGAGACATGAGAGCTGATCAGAGCGCTAACGGCTCAGATCAAGTTCACAACAGGTCATGTGATTTCAGGATCATCTTTAATAAGGTCATAACAGATTAGTGAAAATGGCTGACTGGTCAGGTGGTCATCATGTGGTTGGTCACATGTTTCTGTGATTCATCAGCTAAATGAAAAGCTTCTCATGGCTAAAGAATAATTATTAATGAAGAAAATCTGACATTTTATAATTTATTAAAATATAAAAGAGAAACTGAACAAAACATCTTTAAATAAAAATCCACAAAAAGTTTTTCATATTTAAAAATGTGAAGGTTTTCATTTACCTTTCCTTTAACTTGTTACACCATGAGCTCCATGTTTTATACAAGATCCATATAGTTTTATTTGAAAGTAATTTTTATCAGCAATTATATTTTAATTTTATTCACGAGTGGAAAGAAATTCAGCTTTAATATTTAGATGATTTAACCAGAGAGAATCTGCATGTAATGTTCTAAAACAAGCAAATATGAAATATTTTAATGAAAAATAAACTTTGAATATTTCTAAGACATTAATGAGTTCATTATTTCAAAATCTAAATGTTTCATATTAATCTCACCTGCACATAGAAGTCAGGTTTATTCCTGTAGCACATTTAAAACAGTTTCTGTGAACATGAATGACGAGATGCTAAAACATTTATAATTATGAACTACAGTAAACATTAAAAATAATTAAATAAAACCAAAAAGAAATGCTGTTTTTTTTTCAGTAAAAGACAAACATTTTTTACCTCAACAGGAACTGAAAAGATCGTTTGAGTCCAGGAGGTTGCAGCAGAACCAGAACCAGAACCAGAACCAGAACCAGAACTAGAGTCAAAGAGCTCACACAAACTCTAATAAAGTGAGGAAACGCAGTTTTAGTTATGTAGAAATTTGTTTGCTTTTCAGAAATGTATAACAGCAGAGAAATGTTCATTGGTCTCATTCTACACAGCTGAGCTCAATCAATAATTAATCAATTAATGAATCAACGAATTGAAGCTGCTTCTTTTTCTCTAAATGACAAATTCAGTTCACAGTTCATCTTGTTACTGAATCTACAGTGTTATATGAAACAGTTTCCAACTGATCGTGTCTCTGGGTTGTGTGATGCTCTCCACAGTTTTCAGCCATGCATGTATATACTTTTATTTTGAAAGTGAGGCTGCTTTATAAGAAAAAGTGGGAATTTTGTTTAAATAAATCAACGTTAAAGTTTGTTCAACTATAATATTTATACATGACAGCAGTGCTATCACATCGTATGGCAGGGTTTGACATGCAGTTGCCTTTTTTAAAATCTTGTTAATTTGAACGGCTCTCCATTAAAATCATCTCCTCTCAATGGGACCGTCCAACACACACACACACACACACACACACACACACAGCATTGGTTAAACTCTTGGTTCTTTGGGAGCAAACAGAGGAGGTAAGATGATAAGATTCCTCTAATCTCTGAGTGGAGCTTTAGATTTTTTACTGTCAGATAAATGTAAAAAAGAAACTACAATGCTGAACTGCATCATGTCACATGTTTAACACTGAGACTGAAAATGAAGCTGAATGTTTGTGTCTGCAGTCGTGCTGTTGTTCTTTGTGTCCTGCAGTTTGTGGATGCATATCTTTCTGAGGACTAAAAGTATGTGTGTGTGTGTGTGTGTGTGTGTGTGTGTGTGTGTGTGTGTGTGTGTGTGTGTGTGTGTGTGTGTGTGTGTGTGTGTGTGTGTGTGTGTGTGTGTGTGTGTGTGTGGGTTTGTATTTCTGACCTCCTGGGGACCCGTTTCCTGACTTTTACTATCTTTCTGGGGTCCGAGGGTTCTTGTGGGGACCGAAGCCTGGTTCCCATGAGGGGGACTCCCCTTTTTAGGGTTAGGGGTTAGGTTTATAGGTATGGTGTGAATAGAGTTTTAGTTAGTCTTAGGGTTAGTTATAGATCAGTAATGGTTAAGGTTAGGAAAAGGGTTTGTGTTAGGTATAAATCTAGTTACTAAAATTAATGGAAGTCAATGGACGGTCCCCATAAGGATACCAAAACATACTGTGTGTGTGTGTGTGTGTGTGTGTGTGTGTGTGTGTGTGGGTTTGTATTTCTGACCTCCTGGGGACCAGTTTCCAGACTTTTACTATCTTTCTGGGGTCCGAGGGTTCTTGTGGGGACCGAAGCCTGGTTCCCATGGGGGGGACTCCCCTTTTTAGGGTTAGGGGTTAGGTTTATAGGTATGGTGTGAATAGAGTTTTAGTTAGTCTTAGGGTTAGTTATAGATCAGTAATGGTTAAGGTTAGGAAAAGGGTTTGGGTTAGGTATAAATCTAGTTACTAAAATCAATGGAAGTCAATGGACGGTCCCCATAAGGATACCAAAACACACTTGTTGGTGTGTGTGTGTGTGTGTGTGTGTGTGTGTGTGTGTGTGTGTGTGTGTGTGTGTGTGTGTGTGTGTGTGTGTGTGTGTGTGTGTGTGTGTGTGTGTGGGTTTGTATTTCTGACCTCCTGAGGACCCGTTTCCTGACTTTTACTATCTTTCTGGGGTCCGAGGGTTCTTGTGGGGACCGAAGCCTGGTCCCCATGGGGGGGACTCCCCTTTTTAGGGTTAGGGGTTAGGTTTATAGGTATGGTGTGAATAGAGTTTTAGTTAGTCTTAGGGTTAGTTATAGATCAGTAATGGTTAAGGTTAGTAAAAGGGTTTGGGTTAGGTATAAATCTAGTTACTAAAATCAATGGAAGTCAATATACGGTCCCCATAAGGATACCAAAACACACTTTGTGTGTGTGTGTGTGTGTGTGTGTGTGTGTGTGTGTGTGTGTGTGTGTGGTGTTTGTTGCCATAGTAGTTATCCCGCGGGGAGCGGACAGCAGTGGAAATGGAGGGAGGACGTTTTTAAGCACTTCAAAGTGGCCTCATTCCACACAGCTGAGCTCAGAGGTGTGTGTTTTATCTGCAGACCCCTTTGTGTTTATGTACATGCATGTGTGTGTGTATGTGTGTTTCCTGGTATGTTTTTCAGATTTAGGCATGTATGTGAGGTAAAGTTGGATGACTGTACCTGGCTGTGTTTGTGCCCTCTTTTAATCTGCTTCCTCCTGGGACTGAGCTGCAGAGAGTGCTGCAGTGTATCAGGCCTCTTGTTGATGCATGTGTGTGTATGACAGAGAGAGAGAAAGAGAGAGAGAGTGTGTGTTAAGCTGTTTCATGTGTGTATAAAAAATAACATGTATGGAAGAGAGAGAGAGAGAGAGTGAAAAGATAGAGGATGTCATTGTGAGTGATGTGCTGCAGGTCTGAACCTCGACTGCAGTGAAAACCAAATCCACTTTCTATTGTTTTGTCTCCTCTTTCCCCGCAGGAGAAAATGGAAATAGCTCACATCGAACCAAAGCAGTCAATACCACTCTCCAGAAACGAGCTGAGAGGGACGCTGGCCACCACAGAGCAGGTCCAGAGGAAGGAGGAGTGGGCGATCGCTCGAATATGTCAGATTTCATCTGATCTGACTGACATGCAGGTCTCTGACAGCTCTGCTGCTGGTCTCACTACAGTCTCACTACATGCACCATCATCTTGTTCTTCCTCCTTATACACAGACTTTCCCTCCATGTCTGTCCTTCTGTTTGAGTTCTCACCCACTCTGGGCTGCCATCTTGCAGCATATTGCTCTCCCACACACGAGTGTTCATACATGCACTCCGATATGCGTTTGCTCACTCACCCACTCCTCTTTTCTTCTGTTAATTGGCTTTTTTTGCTTGTGTGAATAAGTTATCATAAAACAGAGGGTTATGAATCACTCTGAGGAAGTGAGCTGTTCTCTGGTTGTATGAAGCATCCAGCTACCAGAAAGGCAAGATGAAGCAGGTCTTTTGATTGGCTGAACAGGCTGTCACTCAGAGGTTCCTCTGCTGTCAGTCACAGTGAAAAGTCTCCACACCTGGCTCGATATGTCAGACTCTTTCATGTCCTCTGCACAGTTTTGTTTCAGACAGTTGGTGCATTTAGCTCGCGGTGGTGAAGTTTGAGCTCCTTCAGTTTTTGGAACTCTAGTTTGAAAAGGTGAATCTTTGAAACTGTCAGTGCAGATCTCAGATCAGCTGAAACCAGGCAGAGATCAGTTTGGTTTATGATGTGGTGGTGATCTGCAGACAGACAGGTCACATGTGGGATTAACCTGACCTTTTCCATGATGGTCTAAACTAGTGATCTTGGATTCTAGTCTTTGAGGGCAACATTCCTGCATGTTTTAGTTGTTTCTTTGCTCCAACACACCTGATTTAAATCAAAGGGTCAGTAATTAACAGGCTTCTGCAGAACTTGAGGAACTGCTGAAAATGTAATTAATGATTGAATCAGGTGTGTTGAAGCAAAGACACAAATAAAACATGCAGAAGATGTAACGGATGTTCAGCAGTGGAGGACAGATGTTTAATAGATGTTAAAAGAAGTTTAGCTTGAGGTAAACAGAGAGACTTGGTTTGGAATGATGTCATCAAAAAGAGACGATGCAGATATCCAGAAACAGTCCTGGATGAAAACATTTGATAATAAAGCTTTTGAACAAATCAAATCCAGTCTCCAACACGAAGCGTGAGGAAACGGGTGTTTCTGAGAACCTCTGAGTGCAAAACATTTTATTAAAAATACGCCATAACACTCAACTGTCAAAGGGAGCAGACTCAAGGTGTCAGGACAGTCAGACAGGTGAGTCATCAGATCCAAATCTAATAAAGGTGGGGCAAAAAGGCTTTTGTCATACAGGTCAGTACACTTTGATTAAAATGCAGTCTGGCATCAAGAAGAGGTCAGAGTAGGATTTCACAGCCAGACACAGGTGAGCAGCATGAAGCATGATGAGAAGGTGAATCAGTGAGCCAGAGAATGTAAACATGACATGATGTGGAAAATACAGGATAAAATGTCTAAATAATCAGCTGCTCCTTGAGGTGCAGGACTAAACACAAGCTCAGAAGAGACAGAGCTTTTTCAGCAGCAGCTCGAAGACTCTAGAACTCCCTAGTACAAATTAGACAAACGTCCTCACTGTCCATTTATAAAACTTGTAACTTTAGCCTTCAGGTCAGCATGAGAGCTTTTAATGGGTTTCTCTGGTTTTATTGTGTTTGTGATATTGTAATGATTTTATGAGCACTTTTGTTTTTATCCAAAGCACTTTGGTCAAGTTTTATTGTTGTAAAGAGGTTCTAAATAAAGTTGGCTCGTCTAAGCAAAACCTGATCAGATTAGATTCTTGCCAGAACACCGAATCCTTGAGGACCAGGATTTGGTCTAAACTCAGGTCCCTTTGTGTTTGTTGTGTTTATGAATTATAAAACAAACTCATTACTAAGTTCTTGCACTTCCCTCCAACATCTGCAGTGCAGCACTTCATACAGAATTAATCAGCTTTTTCCTTCATCTCAAACTTCGTAGTTAACTGAGATAAAAAAGCACAAAATTGTTGCATTTTTGAGAGAATTTAACTTTTCTGGCAGTGTCAGCAGACGATGCTGGTTCTTTTTTATTCTAATTTCTCCAAACAGAGATCACGCTGACTCTTCAAAAACACATAGCAAGCCCTGTAACCTCCATGTGAGCCCTTGGAGGAGGAGTTTGTCCATCAGAACCATTCAGAACCATTCGGAGGGACCCTTGCAGCAATTGTACTCTAATGATTCTGAATTGTTTTCTCTGTGCTGATGAATGAGCAGGTTATTTCTCCCTCATTTGTTTGTCTGCATGTTGTGCTTCTGTGTGTGACTGTGGGTTGTGTGTGTGGATCTTACTGGACTGTGTGTGTGGGCGTGTGTTTACTTGCATTCACACTTAAACTTGTGCACTTGGTTTGTTATTTTTTCGGTTTGCACCAGGAGACGTCACATCTCTGGGTCTGTGTGTACAAAGGTCTTTCCTCGGTTAACTGCAGTGATCAGTGCACATCTGCTGTGTGTGTGTGTGTGTGTGTGTGTGTGTGCATGTGTCAAACAGAGAGGTGGGGGTTTCAGGCGCTCCTGCAGAGAGATTGCATTGACCGCTGTGTTATTGCTCTTTAATTATCAATTACTGCAGCCCCCCATCCCAGTCAGAGTTGGGGGGGTGAAGGCGTATACGAAGGTGATAATGAATACAGAGCTGCCATTAGGACAGTAACCGTGCTCTCCGTCTGGGGCTTGGAAGCCAGCGAGGAGGAGCAGGAGGAGGAGGAGGAAGAGGAAGGTTGGCTGGTGTGCTAATGAAACCAGCTGCAGCTCAAGACAAAAGAAAAGCCTCCATCTTCATCTTGTCTTCCTTGTTACTCTTCTTTCTTCCTTTCACATTTTTTTTGTAGATCAGTAAACGTTCACGTTGCATCCCAGGATTCCGATGTGGATAAGACCCCTGCAGATATAACTTACACACAAATTCAAACAGTCTCATGATGAACTGCATCCTCCCAGACTAGCTGCAGCAGTGTTATGGGGGGGGGGGGGGGGGGTCATCCTTAAAGGTGTCAGCTGATATATTAGAAACTGAACCTCGTTTCTTCCTTTTATGGACACAAAGTAGAATAAATATTATATTTTCTGGTTATTGAATAGATAAATAATTTGGTTTATGAAGGGATTATCTGAGTTAATTGAAGTCAGCAGAGTCCTGCTGTTTGTTGCTGAGTAACTGGCTGCTGGACATGTAATTAGAGAATATAGAGAATGGAGCTTATTTTAAGTCAGAACCAGCACTTTTCCCTCTGGATGATCTGCTTTTATTTATAATAATCTCACCTACATTGATAATAGAGGGTTCGGAATTATCTACTTTCTCTCTCTATAAACTGCGTTTACATAAAAATCCTTTTTTTGTCCTTTTGGATGTGGAAAAAATCATCTCCAGCTGGCAAATTTTTAAATCTTAAAACAATTTAATTTGCATTATTGGAAACTAAAATAAATGTTTCTCATTTCCGTTATGAAGAAATAGAATCTAATGCACTGCGTTTCATGCAGTCACTTAATCACCGCCTGCCTGCAGTGCGTATAAAGAGATGCCACATGGCATCATGTCAGCACAGCTCACATGTAAATAGCCTGTTTTATGTGGCTGACATGTAAATGCCACCATAGCAGCAGAGAAGAAAGAGCGACGGGACAGACAGTGACGAGCTTCTCTTTGTCCTTTCACCGTCTGACAGATGAGAGTCACTTCAGAACTGCAGCAGGCAATCACATCCTGTTTTTCATTTTAAGATGATGCACATTAAACGCCTGTAAGAAGAGAAACAAACTGGAACAAGCAGCAGCGTCTGCACCTCGGCAAATTACTGAATTTAAAAAAGCTATAAAAGACACAAGGCCATATGATGGTACAATTTCCTGCAGCGACAGATTAGATGACGGCGTTTAGGTGGTGAAGAGCAGACATGAAGATGTGCTGCTGATTGTTTGTTTTCATTAACTGAAACGTGACAGAGAGGCAGCCACTCTCGGCTTCGTCACGTGTGCCATCAAACCTCCCACCTGTTGTTCATCTGCTCTGAGTGGATGAAGAGTAAACCACGACTTCCACACTCTGAAGATCTGCATGATAAACACTCTTTCAATCCCTCAGATTAAGAGGCAGTAAATGATAAACAGATTCAGTGACCACATGCTGGGATTGATGAGACTTACTCTGATTTTCATCATTTTATCAGTTTGATATTCAAAAGAAGGTCACAAAGACCTCTGTCCTCTTTAGTTTGATTGGTTGGGTTTTAAAAAGCAACGCAGCACATTAATTTATTTATAAATGTTTTTCTTCCTCAGAATTCCTCATCATTAGAAGAGCTTGTGATGTCTGTTCACATCCATCATGCAGAACAGAAAACAGAATCAGACACTATCAAACTGTAAAAATCTTAAACAAAATCCACACCAAAAGATTTCTGCTGACATTTTTATTAAATATTAAAAGCTGCAATTATTATTCTAAAAACATTTAAAAGTTGAAGTTGAAATGCTGTAAATTCTCTGTATGTATTCGCTCATTATTGACTGTAAATATCTGCAGTCAGACTCTTTCAGATTGTAACTGATGCTGGTTTTTATTTGTGCTGTGATCATCCGATCCACATGAGCTCCTTTTCAAACTTTAAAGGACAAACAGGAAACCTTGTCATTGAGAAAATGGAGCAATAGCAGCCCTTTTCCCCATTTTTGACTTCCTAATTTAGCTTGCAAAAATAGAAGCTCTTCAGGCTACGAGGGCCCACTGGGATTTCAGTTGGAGTGTTTTCTGAGAGCATGCAGTTACGTTAAAGGTCATGTGTTCTGGTGTGAACAGAAAACCTTTCAGCTCACCCCCCAAAAAGATGAACATAAATCAGAATTAGCACTCCAAAGGTCATCTGAATGAGAATTCCATAAAATGATCTGGAGTTTAAAATCGCGGTTTAAACATAGAAATCCAAAAACGCGTGTAGAGCATCATCTGAGCTGCAGGAGATCTTGTTTTCTTCTCCTCCATCTACTCCCTCTCCAATAAACTAACCACACTTTGCTCCTCTGGGATGTCAAATGGCAGATAAAGAGGCAGCAGGGAAGTTTTACTACATGTTTGAGCTCATCAGCAAACCATCAAACCATCATGTATATTTGAGTGTTGAAGAGGATGAATGGCAGCTTGCTGTATCCATGTTTGGCCTTTGAGCAGAAGTGTTGCTTGTGCCTGATTTCTTTCTGCAGAGACGGAGGCAGACCAACAGGCAGAAGAGTCCCCCAGCGTGAAGGGACGGCGCTGCCCGAGCTAGTGTCCTGCTGACTACAGACAGCTGTGCAGACAGAAGGAAACCTCCCTCCTGTTTTTGCTCATCTTTTCTCATCCTTTCATCCCTGCTTGTATCTTTTCTGTGTTGTTTAATTAACTATTTCATGTGATATTTTTTTAACCTTACATGTTGCTACACCACCTTCCTCCTTTTTCTCCTTCCTGCCTTGTTTTTCTCTGTCTACCCCTCCTTTCACTGCTCTCTTCTCCTTTCCTCTCACATGGGTAGACAAAACCTCCACCACCCCATCAACAGCACACCCCTCTTATCCGTGGAAAATAGACTGGATGCTTGTGCTTGCCAAAGTGCCTGCAGAAAGCTTTTCGCCAGGCTCTCTGAGCAGTAATAGGCAGACAGAGCAGGAGAAAAAAAAACAGGCACCAATTTGCTCCATGTGTCTCGTTTCAGGAAATTGCCTTTTAGAAGGGCAGCAGGTCTTTCTTACACAAAAGTGAAGAGTGGAGAACCTTCACCTATAGTACACTTGTTTGGGAATATCCTGTGTGTGGGTATGTGTATGTGCTTGTTATGTTATTAAAACTTGAGTTTCAGACATTTGAGCGATAATATCTCCAGACATCTCTAATACCACAGGATGTTACAGATGCTCACTGTCTCCTCCCATTCCTCCCCCACAGTCTCTCTATAACGCACATTTTGCTGCAAAATTTTGTTTTCAGAGTCGACTTTGTTCTTGTTTTTATTGCTGCGTTGCTGTTGTTGTGCCCCGAGGCCTGAAAGGCACAAAGAAGGAAACAGGAGGAAAATAATGGAGAAAAAACGATTTGCATGCAGCTAATTGCAACAGAAACAGCATCTCTTTTACGTGATTGTTTTTGCTCATGTGCCTGTTTAGATAAAGACATAATTCCTCTAATGTGAGGTATTTGTAATGCTGGTTTTGTTGGCAGCTGGTAGGCTGGCATATTGATACAGAGGAGACTCTGTCTGCCACTCGAGTCTCGTGCTATCCATCACCAGCATCCATGCCAGGCGGTGAGGCATGGAGGATCCCAGACTCGGTCCTCTGGGACGGCATCAGGGATGTGTGTGTCTGTGTAACTCTGTAAGCTTGTTTGTTAGTCATCTCATTGTCACTGTAAACAGAACTGTTTTGTCTTCCCACAAGCCGCAGTGGTGTGTGTTTTTACAGGCCGATAACAGCTCATTACTGTTAAACATTCTCTGTTTCAAGATCACATTCCCCTTTTTGTAATTTTCCTTCGAAACGCCAAAATGTCTGACTTCTGAGCTTTATAGTCATCACAGTTTACAAGCTAGCATCTGAGGTGGAAACAAACATCTATTCACTGATTACAGATTAGTGCTTGATTCGATGAAGTGCTTTCATCTTGCATTTATCAGGGGGCAGGTTCGGGGTTTATTTGCAGAAATTGTAAAAAATTGCAAAAGCAAGTGATAACTGTACAGTTTGTTTGATCATGGATTTAAACTCATTGATGCAACAGATCACAAGCTTTTATTTAAAAATGCATGAATAAAGTGACTTTTTTATTTAAATAATCAAGACTTTTTCCATTACATATGGGGTACCACAGGGCTTTCTACTGGGTGCCATATAATTTATACTTTTACTGATTCGTCAGAAAATTTTTAAATAATCTCATTTAGTATTTTCAAGGTTTTATTATTTTTGACAGGTTTACAGATTTATTCTTCAAATACCATTAAAAGCATCTAACAATTCTGAGGTTCTTCTTTTAATTCCCAAAACAATAAAAATGAATAAGAGTTGAATATCAAACGAAAAATAAAACTAAATTTATTTCAATGCTCACGTCACACAGGACAAGTCTAGACATTCTTATCCATTTCTTTACTTTTCCATTCCTTCCTATGGTATAAATACCAGCATTGAAGGGTTCCTGAGACTCAGAGCGGCAGCTGTAGTATTTCCCGTCTCCAGAGCCAAACCAGCCTCAATCATCTCCTTGTTTATTCTGCTGCTGTTTTCTTTCTCTTCTGCATACACATGAACCCTGACCACAGCAGAGACAAACAAAAATCTAAGAGCCCAGCGTAGGAACCAGATTTAAATACTAACATTAATTTAATATTATAGTTTTAGTCACCTGCCCCGGATGGATTTTTCAGTATTTCTTATTCTTTCACTTTAATTTGTTACTTCTTTTTTTATAAGTGAAATATTAAAGCAGATCGATTCTGCAGATTATTGGTGTTTATTGACTGTACGGTTCTTAAAGAAAACATTAGATATTATAAACATCAGCTTTTTGATTTTAAAACCTTTTTATTGGATTTCATTTGACCAAAATATAAAACATTTATTTTGAAGTCTGATGTCTCATCTCACTCTGCAGTTCTCAAATCTCTCCTCCCCAAAGGAAATTAACTGACAGATTCCTCCTGACAGACAGCTGTTCCTCCCACTGTGGGTCTTCTTCATAACCTGTAGTCACCCCCCACCCCCGCACATGGACACGCGCGCGCACACACACGCACTCACTTTAACGTTCCCCCCTCCCTGGGGAATAAATCTGCAATCAACTGGGCCTATAAATAGCTGTGGCACACTTCAGTGCTGCTGCACCCCCCTTTCCTTTTTAAAGAGCTGCTCACACACACCACAAACACCATAAACACACGTACACACACATACCCAGCTAGTCTTTTGCTACTCTGTTGTCCTTCCTGTTGACGCGACTTCTGCAAGCAAACACATTAACACAAGTTAATTAAAGTGATTTGTCTTTCACATATCTGCACATTACTTCTAATAGCTTTCAGGCAATTAAAAGGCAAAACCACAGGCCATATTAGCCATCCATCTGAATCCGTGTACTTAAACCCTCAGAGAGGTCCGCTAACGCTACGCTAGGCTAGCGCTAGTTATTGGTAGCCACAGCTAATCACCTCATTAGTCAGGAGGCTTAATGAGATGCGTCATTTAAGTAGATACAGTATCAGCCAGGGGAGCTTGTTCAGCTGGGGCCAGCCATCAACCGTGAAATATTTCTTCTTTTTTTGTAATTAATCTCACATAGAAAATGTTTCAAAAAATACACTAAAGTGTGATATTCATAAAACCACACTGAAGGTTTGGATGAAGAGGAATTTAAATATTTAAAGAAAGGGGTGTGGCATGCAGTCAGAGAATAATATTTTATTATTTGAAAGTCTGTCAGTCATCATACCCACTTATTACTGTTCAGGGTCACAGGGTGTCTCAAGCAATTATTGGGTGAGAGGCGGAGCTACACCTGGACAGGTCAGATAGATAGATAGATAGATAGATAGATAGATAGATAGATAGATAGATAGATAGATAGATAGATAGATAGATAGATAGATAGATAGATAGATAGATAGATAGATAGATAGATAGATAGATAGACAGGTCAGTCTGACTTATTGATGTAACTTGTCAATTAACATTCTGACCAAGTTAAAACCAGCTTTTTTAAATTGATCAATCAGCTTGTAACCCAATCCTCTTTTTTTTTTTGTCGGCAGGTGCCTTGTGTGAGCAGGTAGGTGTGTGTGTGTGTGTGCGTGTAGGTGTGTGTGTGTGGTTACAGCTAGCAGACCCCTGACCTTTCCATGTACTGATAGCTTCCCTAGGGAGCGAGGGATGGAGGGATGGAGGGGGGAGTGCAGCTGGGAGGGGCTGTGGGGGCTTTGTTTTTCTAGTGGAGGCCTTTATGTTGCCAGAGCCGGAGCTTTGATGAAGCAGACGAGCAGTTTTCGTGGACACTTATAACAGGGTTGGTTTTTGATGCTCAGGAGATAAAACTTAATTACAGATTGGCGTGTGTCTGCTTTATTGTTGTGAGTCTGCAGCTCGTGTCTTTTGTTCTTTGATTTAAGATTTTTTTTAACCCACACGGAAGCTGCACACCAGCAGTTAACAAAGCCACTCGTGTTTGCCTCCTTCAGGAGAGGAAAAAGAATCCTGTGCGTCCATGAGGTGAAAGCAGTTCAGTGTGTTGATGCCAGATTTAATTGTCGGGGGCAGAGGAGAGTGTAAACTGAACGCCTGGCAGACAATAAGTGCTACTGTTACCAACTGCACGCTGTTTAATGGAGAAGCTGGTGGATTTGAGGTGTGGATTTTTTTTCTGATGCTTCTGACCCACAAATCACATCACCTCCTCCCCCCTCCTCTGCCCCGATCCTCCCCCATCACGCGCCCACCATTTGCTCATCCATCACCATCACCCCCTTCTCCCCTCCGTCTTCCATCACTCCACCCAGCCAATTTACCCCTCACTCATTTCTCTCTCCTCCGCAGAGCGACAGGCTTTTGTCCTCTGTCTCTTCTCTCACCTGCTTTCTCCTCTCTGCTGGTGTCTGATCACAAAATTCAAGCAGTGTATTTTTGGAGGAGACGATAATGTTGTATGAATGTTTTCTATTTGATTAACACAAATAAACTAATTAGAGTTTATTTATTTGAAAAGAATTATGTTGAACAATCTGACTGTGTCATAATGAGGTGTTGAACAGGAAGAACTGATACCTACATTTGAGACTTTGATTTACAAAATAAAAGCACCAAAACAGTGATTGGGGAGTGACTGTAGCTGTGCAGGAATACAGATGCACTTCAGCAGATACACAGCAGGTGTGACAGTGAACTGAGGGAAAGAATGAACAGTAAGACGAGAAAAACACAAACACAAAACTCGATCCTAAAGATAAAACAGATAACATTAAACAGAACTACACAAAACATCAAATCCAAAATGTGTTTATAATGAATTAGATTAAAATCTGCTTGATCTGGATGACACATTTTTTATTTGATTATTTAATCTGGTTTTCTTTAACCAGAAATAAGTGAGTGAATAATAAAACACTGCGTATCCTGAGTTGGTAATGAGAGACAACAGAACCAGGCTCTACCATCTGTCTCCCCCTGAACCTGATACTTCTGAAACACCTTTGTGCTTTTCTTTATCCTTCTCTGCACACACTCACCTATCACACACACACACTTTGAATTAATGCTTCCACTTGGCTCTTTTTCCAGGAGTTTCTGTTCAAGCCTGAAATCCAAACTAAGAATTAAAGCTCTTGAGTTATTACTGCAGGGTACAGCCCTCTGTCCTCAGCCTATCATGTTCATGCCATTCGTATAACAAACTCATGCTAATATCTTACCCACCAACCTCATCCTGCCCCCAACCCAACCCCCCAGTCCCCAGGCACTCTTTGCCACTCATTAACCCTGTCACGTTTATGGTATGAATTAAATGATTCCAGTGATGCAGCTCCATGCACAGCAACCCCCCCACCCCCCACCCCCCATCAGCCTAGCTCAAGGCTGCAGGGACGGCACGAGGTGCCGCACTGCACCCTCATTATTACAGGCCTGGTGGTCTGGACACCACACTGTTGTTTTAGCACGTCCGAGTATGTGTGTGTGTGTGTGTGTGTGTGGCGTGCTTGTGCATTTCAGCGTGTGGATGTTTGATGTTTTAATGTCTGAGTGGAAGCAGCACCGTTACACAGACTTGTTTGTGCACTGAGCTGTAAAAAATGGACGTACGTGTGAGAAGTGTATTTGTTTTCATTCAAATGTCTCACACCTGCTGTGTAAAATCACTAAACTGATACAAAACATGGATTTGCATGTTGGTAATCTAAATTATTTTCATTAAAGCTCAAACATTTTAATCACTGACCCAGACAAGACGTTCTCAGCTTCTGTCCAAAAATCTGAATACATTTATTTTATCCAGATAAACTGTTTGAGAAAACTCCAAACATGTTTTTAATATTCTGGAAATAAAAATGTAAGTTTTACTCTCATTCAGAAATTTCTTGAAGAGATCTTAAAACTGTATGCAGTAAAAATAAAAAGGTGGTCACTTAAGGATCAAGATTGTCCAACAAATACACCCAAAATTATTAAATGTCTCCAGTTTTTTTTCCTGTCTACAAAGTTTATTAGAAATAAATAAAAGTGTACTAAAGCTTTTAGAGCAACATGTTTTAAAACACCACAAACAGCTTCACAAAAACAGAAATAACCAATCTGTCATTTTTTGTACAAACAGATCAAACTCCAGGGATTCACCAAATATCCAGTCAGATGAGCGTCACCACCAAACAGGAAGTCCTTAAAATGTTGAGTAAAAGGTGAATAAAACATTTATTTACATCTAGATTCTTCATTATTATATTAAACATGTGTTTGAACTTTTAGTTTTGTTCTTGCTTCCAGCTGAGAATTTAAACATCAAGAACAGAATAAGTGCAGTTGCTTCCTGTTAAATCCTTTTTGTTCATCGTTTCCTGAATGATTGACACTCTTCACCTTCATACTTCCTGCTGCAGTTTGTGCACTTTTAAATTCAACACCTGCCTATTTTCAGTTTTAATCTTTTTTCCTTCCCTGGCAGAAACAGAGCATGTGTCCACAGCTCACTGCTGGAAAACTCTTCAGCTCCAAACCCCCAATAAAAAACAGTTTTCTTTTTTATTCTGGAGAGTTTCAATCCGTTTTGAAACGTGTTATAAACCCACAAGACACACCAGCAACATTCAGCGATCTGCTGTAACAAGTAAGATTAGATCCTGCTGTCGTTGTGATCAGTATCAATTTATCCAACTTTGACTGCAGCTACTCATTAACATCTAATATGTCATTTCACACAATGTTGGCCTTTTTCCCACTGAGCTATAATCAATCTAAATAAACACGTCATTTCTCCTCTATCTCATGCCCTTTTCTGCAACCGTGTGTGTGTGTGTGTGTGTGTGTGTGTGTGTGTGTGTGTGTGTGTGTAAATGCAGTCAGACGTGACTTTCTGCCTCTTTAGTAAAACAGCATCCGTACACGTGTTTGGGTAATGACAGTAATACGCTCATAAATCGAAATCAGCCCAGCAGTGTCAACATAAAAGAAGAGTTTTGTGTGTGTCTGTGTGTGTGTGTGTGTGTGTGTGTGTGTGTGTGTGTGTGTGTGTGTGTGTGTGTGTGTGTGTGTGTGTGTGTGTGTGTGTGTGTGTGTGTGTGTGTGTGTGTGTGGGTTTGTATTTCTGACCTCCTGGGGACTCGTTTCCTGACTTTTACTGTCTTTCTGGGGTCCGAGGGTTCTTGTGGGGACCGAAGCCTGGTCCCCTTTTTAGGGTTAGGGGTTAGGTTTATAGGTATGGTGTGAATAGAGTTTTAGTTAGTCTTAGGGTTAGTTATAGATCAGTAATGGTTAAGGTTAGGAAAAGGGTTTGGGTTAGGTATAAATCTAGTTACTAAAATCAATGGAAGTCAATGGACGGTCCCCATAAGGATACCAAAACACACTTGTGTGTGTGTGTGTGTGTGTGTGTGTGTGTGTGTGTGTGTGTGTGTGTGTGTGTGTGTGTGTGTGTGTGTGTGTGTGTGTGTGTGTGTGTGTGTGTGTGTGTGCTAACTGCTGTTAACCCATGTGTCCTCCTTATACCAGCTTACATCCGTGTTGCTGCAGACGATTTGAGGGAAGTAAAATAAAACAATAGGTGAGATTTACTCATTTAAACCTTCTTTCTCCCTGTTTCCTTTTGAAAGCTGAGTACTTCATCGTGCACGCACACAAACACGTGTTGTTTTCCTCTTTTTACTGCGCTTAAATGAATAATCATTCCATTTTAGGCCTGGAGTCCAAGTACATGAAGCACCAGATAGAAGAACATGGCTGAAAGCCTGGAGTGAGATGAAGAGTGAGACACTTGAGGAGAGTTTCTTCCCTGTTTTAAGTAGATTTGATTGGTGTAACATTGTTCCCTGGTTTTGGCTAAAGCCGAGGCCTTGAAGCAGGATTTATTTTGTAAACCGAGCCGTCCTTTTGCAGAATCTTGTGTTTGTGTTTGATTTCTGAAGGATTTATTCACAGCTTATCTGTGATACGCGGCTGCTTGGTGTGGTCTGTTTGATTAAAAAAGGTTTAAAATAATAATTTCCTCAACATTCTTGAGGTTTGTGGTCAAACTTGATCTCTGGCTGATTATCTTGTGTTCATGGTTGAAGTGATTTAACCCTGAAAAACAAACTGTTTAACAAGCTCATTCCACAGTCTCTTAAAGAAACACAACACTTTAATTTAGTCGTTTATTTAGTGGTAAATGTTCATTCATCCTTCAGAAAGGACACAGAACAGTTTGGAAGTTTCTGAATACATTAATAAACAGTCAAGTTCAATACTGAAGTTTAATTTACAGACTGAGATGAGAGAGAGCTGAAACTAAGGTGGAGGAGTTGCATTCAAGTTCTGCTGAATAGAAGAAGATTTACATGAATAAATGTGGCAAAGTTAAACTTTTCTGCTTCTCACACAGTAAATACGAGTTAAACCTGCAGTTTGTGTGTATATGTGCCTTTGCTGTGAGAATGTGACTGTGTTTACTTTATGCAACAGCCGTTGGCAGCTCGTTCTCCTCCAAAGCTCTCCTCCCAACTTTAATTAACTACAAACACACACTCTCACACACACAGACCCACACATGCAGCTGCACACACAGACCCACACATGCAGCTGCACACACAGACCCACACATGCTCACACATTCCCTTCAGAGAGTCTGGAGGAACTAAAGGAACCAGAGAAGAGAAACAAAATTGAGTTCTGTGATGAACAGAAGAACCTGCTTCCTGTAACAAGAGAAAAATGCAGAAAATGGTGTGTGTGTGTGTGTGTGTGTGTGTGTGTGTGTGTGTGTGTGTGTGTGTGTGTGTGTGTGTGTGTGTGTGTGGGTTTGTATTTCTGACCTCCTGGGGACCCGTTTCCTGACTTTTACTATCTTTCTGGGGTCCGAGGGTTCTTGTGGGGACCGAAGCCTGGTCCCCATGGGGGGGAATCCACTTTTTAGGGTTAGGGGTTAGGTTTATAGGTATGGTGTGAATAGAGTTTTAGTTAGTGTTAGGGTTAGTTATAGATCAGTAATGGTTAAGGTTAGTAAAAGGGTTTGGGTTAGGTATAAATCTAGTTACTAAAATCAATGGAAGTCAATGGACAGTCCCCATAAGGATACCAAAACACACTTGTGTGT
This sequence comes from Pachypanchax playfairii, assembly GCA_006937955.1. Lineage (NCBI taxonomy): Eukaryota > Metazoa > Chordata > Actinopteri > Cyprinodontiformes > Aplocheilidae > Pachypanchax > Pachypanchax playfairii. The sequence continues at coordinate 2,106,790 of SSNP01000038.1, read as the reverse complement.
GTGTGTGTGTGTGTGTGTGTGTGTGTGTGTGTGTGTGTGTGTGTGTGTGTGTCTCTGTGTGTGTGTCTGTGTGTCTCTGTCTGTCTGTGTGTGTGTGTGTGTGTGTCTGTGTGTGTGTGTGTGTGTGTGTGTGTGTGTGTGTGTGTGTGTGTGTGTGTGTGTGTGGGTTTGTATTTCTGACCTCCTGGGGACTCGTTTCCTGACTTTTACTGTCTTTCTGGGGTCCGAGGGTTCTTGTGGGGACCGAAGCCTGGTCCCCTTTTTAGGGTTAGGGGTTAGGTTTATAGGTATGGTGTGAATAGAGTTTTAGTTAGTCTTAGGGTTAGTTATAGATCAGTAATGGTTAAGGTTAGTAAAAGGGTTTGGGTTAGGTATAAATCTAGTTACTAAAATCAATGGAAGTCAATGGACAGTCCCCATAAGGATACCAAAACACACTTGTGTGTGTGTGTGTGTGTGTGTGAAGGAGATTTGGAGTGTGCAGTGACTCACCTCTCCTCTGAGTCATCTCTAATAATGATGGAGTGATGAATGCAGATTAGAACTGAGGTTTTTGCAAAGGGATGAAAACGACGCCCCCTCTCACGTCCATGTTGTTTTTAAAAAACAGTGAAGTTGTGCACATGTGATTGTGCATTGCAGAACGCAGGCTGTATTTATGTGTGATTTCCCACTGAGCGTGCACAGTGTGTCTGTGAACTGCTGCACTGAGTGGGATGACCGTCCTTCAGCCAGATGTCTCTCGCTCTGCACGACCATCAAGTCCACAGATAAGCTGCTTTACTGTTTCACTCCGTTTAAATAAAAGAGGAAATAATTGTGAACAAGCTCAAATTAAAGCTGCTCAAAAAATGAAAGCCTAATTTAAATTAAAAATTGATGTTGTCTAAATATTTGCAGCTAATCCTGATTCCAGTGAGGTGAAGGTAAATTCCGCCTGTTCAGACTGTTTCATCTAAAAACACTCCATCCCTCCAGTATTTGCATCAGGATTCATTCAGTTTCAGTTTTCATCAGCGCTTCTGTTTGTGCTCATAAAAACCACTTCATCAAGCCAAATTAAAAATAACTTGCACATTAAATGAGTGGGTCAATATGGAATTAAACCCAGTGATGTTGCAAAAAACACTAATTCACCACACATTCAGTCTGTTATATATTGTTTGTGATTGATAAAATTAAAATTACACATAATGAAGTTTGTGTCGATTCTGAGTCATCCTTGACATGTCAGTCCAAAAAATGTTCTAAAAAATGCTACTTGAATTCTTCTTCTGTCACTTAAAAATGTTTCACCTTCCACCTGAACTGAAGAAGCCTTTTAGATGTAAAAATAGTCCCGTTTCCTTTTGGAACACACGTTCACTGATTTAACACAAACAGATTCCTAGAGTTTCATTTAGTCCTTTCAGATTAAAACTGAAAGAGTCCCACAATGAAAGACCACTCCATTTATTTTATAATAGTTTATTATAGTGCATAAAATAAATTTTACATTCCTGAAAGACCTGATCCACCATGTAAACCAATATAAATACACATCCACTTTCACGACCCTCTGGTCTTCTGACTTTACCTCAAATGATAAAATGAAACCACACATCAGAACGTCAACAGTCAAAATTATTTCAGTGTTTGTCCCCCTTTTACAGTTCAAACAGCTTTTGGAGACAAAATTTGGGGACAGAGATTTTCAGAGGGAGTTTGTGCTCGTGCAGATCATTCAGGAAGTCGGGTCCTGATGTTGGACAAGAAGGATTAAATGATCCAGTTTATCTTAAAGGCGCTGATGCTGTGACCTTTGACCCGTCTTCTTGCTGTCCTCTGATTCTCACCTTTACACCTCCGTCCTTTGAGACCCCATCAGCAGAACAACACGAGGATGAGGTGTGGTCCAGTTTGAGATAAAACATTTGTCACATCAGCTGATACATGAAGTCAGTTGATTCCACACAGCCTGAAGTTCCAGCTGCGTCAGTGATCCAAAGAGAAGTAAAGGAATGAGGAAAGACATGAAACAGACACGCCCTCCTACACAATGTCTTTCCCACCTGTGAGTCATGTGTTTTTCCCAGAAACTCTTAGAGGAGAGACACTGAACGCTGTTTGTTCGTCCTCCTTCTGTCTCTGTGGTTTAGAGATGTCATGTCTGGCTGGGTTTGGTTCTTCATCACACACCCTCCTCTTCATCATGCAGCAGGACGGCTGCAGCAGGTGATTCGGTTCTGGGTGAGCTGCTTTGGATTTGTTTGATCCAGATCTGAATCTCTGTTCACACCTCTGATGGTTCTCTTCATGCTTTAAGAATGAAAACAGTTTAAAAACCTTTACAGCTTCTATTACATCACAATACCTGCTGCTCTGCTTCAGTTTCATTGTGATTCATTTATTAAATTTAATTCTATCATTACATAAACTACAGTAGAATGAATTCAAACAAGCTGCAGCATAAAAGCCCTTCAAGACTCACATATTTAATCTAAATAAAAAATAAATAATATTACAAGCTGTTGTCAAATAATGTCATATTTTTTCAGCCTCCCAGAATCTTCATCTGAACTCGACTCCTTACTTTTTCGGGTGGATAACAGATTTTTTTCTGTCACCACTAGGTGTCACAAAGTGGTGACATCGAATACTGTCTGAAAACACACACAACTTACATAACGGAAGTATTTTTAACACTTTTATCTTTATTCCTACAACCTTAAACAACAAAAAAGTTGAATAAAAACAAGTCCATCCACAGCCTCATATATAGACAGCGTCCTCATAAAGACACACAAGCATGAGTGGAGCTCTGAGTAAAAGGAACTTATGTGTCAAAACATAAAAATAGTAGCAGTAAGTCTTCAATCATTACATGAAGGGACGTCTTCACTCTGGCTGCAGGTTTTAAATATGTTTGTTTTCAGGGATCAAGTTTGGATGTAACTTCTATCTAATGTTTGTGTCGTGTGGGAAAGTTTCTGGTGTCTGTTTGTGTCATAAATTCCTGCTGATTTGATTCATTGACAGGTGGAGGTGAAACAAGTCACAAGATCAGGAAGCGTTCAGTCACATTTTCCTAAAAGTGCTGATTATATGGAACAAACAGTTCGTGTGTCTGTGTGTGTGTGTGTGTGTGTGTGTGTGTGTGTGTGTGTGTGTGTGTGTGTGTGTGTGTGTGTGTGTGTGTGTGTGTGTGTGTGTGTGTGTGTGTGTGTGTGTGTGTGTGTGTGTCTCTGTGTGTCTCTGTGTGTGTCTCTGTGTGTCTCTGTGTGTCTCTGTGTGTGTCTCTGTGTGTGTGTGTGTCTCTGTGTGTCTCTGTGTGTCTCTGTGTGTCTCTGTGTGTCTCTGTGTGTCTCTGTGTGTGTCTCTGTGTGTCTCTGTGTGTGTCTCTGTGTGTCTCTGTGTGTGTCTCTGTGTGTCTCTGTGTGTCTCTGTGTGTCTCTGTGTGTGTCTCTGTGTGTCTCTGTGTGTCTCTGTGTGTCTCTGTGTGTGTATTCATGTGACTAACTGTATTTACTGACACTGGATCAGTTTTGGAGAAGGTGATAAACTTTGTCTGTTCAGCTTTAAAAGAACAAACATTGTGTGAGTGTGATTATTAATGTCAGTGGTAGATGTTACGTAACTCCTGCTGATGTTGACACACAGGTCCAGACAGCTCACGCAAGCATTTACAAATATTACAAACTTTGTTTTACAGTTTCTTTTCTGTGCATTTACAGGAAGTAAAAAAAAAACACAACCACTGGTGAAACGTTGTAATAATACGTTCTGTGTGTGATCTGCATCAGAGAACTCATTACGTTGATTTGTTTTTTTGTGAAAACTAGTTCTTTATCCAGGTGTTGTGGGTCTTTCTCCAAGTTTCCAGAACCTGAAGTTCAGTCTGAGAGGTTTATATCAAGTTATACAACTAACTGAGCTCTTTCAGTTGTAAAGTGTTAGAACATTTCAGAACTATTAAAACTGTAAAAAAGACAGACTGAGTCAGGAAAAGTCTCGGCTAGTGATTAAAAACATTTTTCTAATTATTATGTTGTTAAATCAGTTTTAATGATACTGTTAGTTAACTGGTAGAGTGTTATTATGTTATTATACAAGAAATTTAATGCAGATTTTGATAAACCCACAAACCTCCTGAACAGAAGTAAATAATAATAATTAAACTTCATCTACAACTTGTTATTTTTTGGATTCAAGCCAAATAAAGATGGCAGCCACAGTTGTTAGCAATCACAAAAATATCTGTTAGTTTTCAGTTACAGTGGTTTCAATCCAGTTCAAGCTGCTGTAAACTCAAAAAGACTCAAATTCTGTCCGTTTTGTAGATACTGAGTGATTTTTTTCATGAGGTCGTAGCTGAGAGATTTAACAACACATGCTAACAGAATCCACCTGAGACTGTATGTTATACAGAAAGATTTTTTTAAACTTTGATTGAAAGATCTCCATCATGATCTTCCTCTAAATCTCTGATGTGAACGGCAGCAGGTGAAACGCATCCATCAATACAAGTTAAGCTTTTCATTTACCGTTAATTTGTCCAGAAAATGAAAAGATTTTTGTGTTTATCTTGTTTTGGGACATTTTTACACCCAATAAGTATGAAATTATGAGTCAGGAGCTCTTTAGAGGATCACCAGCCAGAGAGAGTGATGTCACTTCACAGTTTAACTGTTTTCAGTCACAATATTCAGCTGTTTTTTAAAGATTTTCACCAACTTGTTCTGTTTTAATAAAATGTGTGACTTTAATCTCCTGCAGATAAACATCATTAGACACATCAAACCTCTCTTTGACGTGAGTGTTTTATTTCTCCTGATGCCTGGGACACTTCAGCAGAGGGAGTTGATGTTACATACGTGTCTTCGACCAGTAGTCACACACATGATCGACCTGATCTGGTTCCGAGTCCTGAGTGTGAGTCTGTTGGAGGTTTGAGAGGCGGAAACTGATCAAGAGAAGTGAAGGAGATGGAAACATGTCTGTAGATAGGCAGTTAACACATGGTACTAAATCTTATCTGTAACTGATAACACCTCCAGTGCATGTGAATGTGAGCAGGTGTGTGTTTCTGTGTGTGAACATGCACAGAGGTTATCGGCCATCCTGTGTTTTACTGCTTGTGTGAAAAACGTTTCCTCCAGAAAAAAACTGTTTTGATCTACTGCCACACATGGTTAAGCATTCACCACCTGACTCTGCTCAGTTTCACACAGTGGCCTGAGGGGAAAAAGATGGAGCGCGGAGCCACTCCAGAAGGTCCAAGCTGTGAAAAAAAAGTGGCGTTGAACTGATCAGGCGTGCCCACCTTCGACCTCCAGATTCCCTCTTACCCCCCCGAGTTCCCCAAAGCTAGCATACATGAAATATTTCATTTTCTCCACTGCAGAGTTTTTGATTTAACCTGTGCAGACATTTACTTTTTTCCACTTCCCCATTTGTTCTGTTTTCCTTTTTTTCTCACTAAATCTCAGACTTACCCACATTCTCTCCATCTCTCTCCCTCACAGTCCTGCAGCAACGGGAAATCCTTCAAAATCCATAATTCATGCTCCACTGCTCCTCTCCCTCTCGTCTCCCACTTTTCCTCCCTCTGCAGGCCTCTGTGTGTGTGTGTGGGTGTGTGTGTGTGTGTGTGTGTGTGTGGGTGTGTGTGTTGACTTGAATACAGATGCAAAGCCCTTGTGGAAAAACACAAACAAACTGCACACACACACACACACATTTTTCTAGAGCATGTCTGCTGCACGTCTCATGCAAATAGTTGCTCATTTTAATACTTCTACATGCAAAGAAGAGAAAAATGATATTAATAATTCTGAATGCAAATTAGAGCCAATTTTTCACTGTTACAAGCTTCACATGACAAATAGCAGCATATTAAAGAGAAATTCAAGGCTTACAAATTAAAATGCATGTAAAGTGCAGCTTAAGCTCTGCAAACCCACGAGGCACACGCTGCTTCTGGGTGGAGTTCAGTACGCTGCACCAAAACTGCTTCAAAGTGGGAGATTTACAGGAGCTTGTATGTTATGATGTAGAACAGACACTAAACTAATGTCTTCTTTATATTTTATAATAACAGAATTATTCCCAGTCAATAATAAAATATATCAGATTGACTAGATAATCAATAATAAATATCACCTTCTCCAGGAGGTTCATGTTATCACCAGCATCTGTCTGTCTGTCTGTCTGTCTGTCTATCTATCTATCTATCTGTCTGTCTATCTATCTATCTGTCTGTCTATCTATCTATCTATCTGTCTGTCTGTCTGTCTGTCTGTCTGTCTGTCTGTCTGTCTATCTATCTGTCTGTCTATCTATCTATCTATCTGTCTGTCTGTCTGTCTGTCTGTCTGTCTGTCTGTCTGTCTGTCTGTCTGTCTGTCTGTCTGTCTGTCTGTCTGTCTGTCTGTCTGTCTATCTATCTGTCTGTCTGTCTGTCTGTCTGTCTGTCTGTCTGTCTGTCTGTCTGTCTGTCTGTCTGTCTGTCTGTCTATCTATCTGTCTGTCTGTCTGTCTGTCTGTCTGTCTGTCTATCTATCTGTCTGTCTATCTATCTATCTATCTGTCTGTCTGTCTGTCTGTCTGTCTGTCTGTCTGTCTGTCTATCTATCTGTCTGTCTATCTATCTATCTATCTGTCTGTCTGTCTGTCTGTCTGTCTATCTGTCTGTCTGTCTGTCTGTCTGTCTGTCTGTCTATCTATCTATCTATCTGTCTGTCTGTCTGTCTGTCTGTCTGTCTGTCTGTCTGTCTGTCTGTCTGTCTGTCTGTCTGTCTGTTAGCAGAATAATTCAACAAGTTCTTGGTGGATTTGAGGGAAATTTTTATGAAAGATCAGAAATGATCCAAAGAAGAAGTGAGTAGATTTTGGGAAGATCCGGATCATCGTCTGGATCCAGGAACGCTTTTAGGGATTCTTAGTGCTTAATAACAAAAATACAGGGTTAGTTCCCAACAGGTTCAACATGATACCAAGGACTGATCTGGATCAAGGACTGATCGGGATCAAGGTCTGATTGGGATCAAGGACTGATCGGGATCAAGGACTGATTGGGATCAAGGACTGATCGGGATCAAGGATTGATCTGGATCAAGGACTGGATCAAGGACTGATCTGGATTCACTTTCTAAAAAAATGAACGATGGGATTGTCGTTCCAACTTGTAAAATAGTTTTATTGTTTTCATTCTGTGATTTTTAACTTGGCCCCGCCCCCTCAGGAGCATCAGAGATGTTTGTGGACTAACTGACCATCAAGTCATTTTAAAGCTGTTTATTTGAAGCTCTTCAGTTGGATGAGATGTTGACGTATTTGTAGACTTTAACAACATCAGATGAAGGACTCTTCCCTCCATGTTTATGCTGATGGAGAGCAGAGGATGACTACAGCCCTTCATCATCCAGTCCAGCTGCTGTTGTGCGGTGAGAGTTACCTGATTCAGTTTATCTATTGTGACACATTTTAGTTTTTTATTCCTGGCTGGTTTGAGCTGGTCTGGAACTTTCTGTCGGCGGCCTGAACAGACACACCTTCAGCATCTTGAAACAGAGAAAAATGTTCATTTCTTCTCAGACTGAAACTTTATTTCATGTGTTTTAACTCTGGAAATATGTAGAAGCTGCAGTTTATCTAACATTGACTTGAGCAACATAAATATAAGAAATTACAGTTGATGCAACATCAGGCTGAAGGAAAAAGTTCTTTACATGCTGCTTCATTTATAACAAATTCAAACTGGGTTAGAAAGTCTGAGGTCTGCGACAAGGACTCAAACTGCAACACAGGAAACAAAGTACACTGAATGTCTGTTATTGTGACCTGTAACATAGATAATAAACTAATGCCTGGAACACGACGTGAACATAAAGTCTCACTGTCCAGTTTTACAGCTTGTTGACATGTTTGTGTTATTCTAAATTAAACTAAATGTTGAGGATTCAAGAGAAATTTCAAACAGGTTTTATCCTCTAATTTTTCTGAAGATTCGAACCACATCCTTCACTCCTAAAATTCTTGTACCTAAATTACAGATTGTGTTCTGTTTTATTAAAAAAGAAAAACTATTTATAATTTGTGATTTGAATTCTTTAAGCTTCTTCATACTGCAGAGTTGAGCTCCTCCGACTGGTTCTCTGTGATGATGCAGGGATGTTTCGTCCAATCAAGAGTCAGAATGAGGGTTTAAATCTAAGAATCAGACACATTTTCTGTCAGCTGATCTGTTGTTCCTTCTCATGACCCAACATCCCCCCAAAGATTTTCAAAATCCGATTACTCTGACTGCTGCATGTAAGATACTGACTGATTCCAACTTCTCCACACAACCTCATCCAAAACAAACCAACTTACAGATTTTTTAAAATTAAATTTCTCTTAATGATCTTAAAAGCTGAAACATCTGAAACATTTATTTAGTACAGTATATTACATGTCCTACACTTATATACAGTATTTCTTACACTTTTGCATTACATGTTACGTGTGTGTTGTGTTTTCTCTGCCCCTCAAACAGCCTGAAACCTGATCACAGTCATAAATCAGCAGGTTGAGACGGTCGGAAACCAACGGACAGCTCAGACACGTGGACCAGACGCAGCCAAGACTTCCTGGTCAGATGCCATGTGTGTGTTTGTGAGTCAGTGTATCTGTTAATATTTATGGCTGCTTCTGAATGTTAACTCCTACGAGCATGTGCACGTTTATGTGCATCCAGTGAATAAGAGCTGCTGTCCTCCTGCCAGATCGTTTCTCAGGCTTGTGCAGAACTGCTCCAGGTCTCTCAGGTTTAGGAATCTGAAGACTTCCCTCTCTGTCTGGCCCCTTTAATAATTTCTCACTTTGTCACTCAGACTTTAAACTGTGTTCATGTATTTTTGTATTATATTCTAATGTCTTCTGAACCTGCACTTCCTTTCCTTTTCTTTTCCAGTGATGCAGAGTTCTACTCATGGCCACCTGCTTTAAAAGAGGAACATGTGGTTTAACATGATTAATACATAATAATGTGTTTGTTTCAGGCTCTGACTGACTACACAGAGCCAGAGGATTGAAACCACCCAGCAGCAGGAGAGCGTCCTGTTGTTTTTGTGTGTGTGTGCAGACAGGACTCTGTTATTTATGGAGTGTTTAACACACTGAGGGACAGTAAGGAGTGTTGGACTGAGAGGACAGCTCATTCAACAGAATCAGTGCCAAAGTACAACGGCTTTTTTCTGTTTTATCTCCGTCC
>SSNP01000038.1:2040360-2097548 GCA_006937955.1 Pachypanchax playfairii | reverse complement strand
CCTTCCCTTTCCCTCTCTTACTTCTCTCTGCAGAACTGAGACATAATTCCCATCTTTCCTCCATCAGCTGCTGAATCAAATCTAATTTATTTCAGGTCCACTCCTGCTAATTTAGCGTTAACGCCTCAGTTCCAGCTCCTCCACCTCCCTCGTCTCTCTGCAGCTCTTTCACCCAGAATAAGATTCCAGAGTCATTTTAAAATCTCTTTCTGAATCAAATCTAATTTTTCTCACAGTCTCTCACTCTAATGTGTATTTAAAATGATTCAATGCTGTATTTCATCTCAGGCGATCTCTTCCTCTCTCTCATCTATGATTCCTAACAAATAGTGAGGACTAAAGCAGGAATCCTCAGTGTTAAGTGACAAAAAGCATGAAATTTCTTTACCACGCTATTGAGACTCATCATATTGTTTAATTTGTCAGGATATTTTGATAGCAGCAATTTGGAGCTAAAACCAGTTTAAATTCCATCTAAAATCTCTTGACACCAATTTGTGTAAGTAAATTGCGTTTGTCCACACTCTGTCCGTCTCGCTGGTTTCCCATTTGACAATCTCATTTTGTCTTTGGTACAATCTTCCTCTCATCTTTCTCTCGGGTGTGTTGCCAAGGCCACGAGATGTCAGGTCAGAGAAAATGTTCCTACATATCAAAAGGCTTCATGTTTCCATGTGGAAACCGCCAAAAGAAGGAAAAGGTCAAGTTGAAGACAGTGAAGACGAGGGATGAGGGCAGAGCTGTGAAGAACGGTGATTAACGCCGGCAGCAGAGAGACGGCGGCGCTGAAGGAGAAATCTGAGCCTCGTCTTTTTATTTTCTCTTTAAAATATCTGTTTGTTACCCTTTCCTGTTGTGTGTCAGCAGACCGGGGCTTTTTATTTTAATAGATGAATATTTACAACTGTTGCTTTAAAGAATAAAACTGTCTTAGTTTCACTGTTTCCAAAGAAAATAAATATTCAAAGTGTTCTGCTTTTTGTCTGACTGATTCTTTTAACCTCAACATGTAAAAACATTTGTGTTCATATATCTTAGCACTGCAGTGTTTAACAAAAACTATGTGAATATGTGAAATAAACATGAACCAGGAGGAAGATAATCAGAAGAAAAACATTCAATATAAAATTTCTGAGTGATCATTTTTAAAACTCTATAAAACTGAAGAACATCTTGCAGTAAATCAGAAAACACGCCTTAATAAAACTGAACAAAGAGAAACATTTAAAACATTTTTTTTAAAAACAACTAAACTAAATAATGAAACAATTTAACAAGAAAATTAATCTACATGTTTCAGAAAACACAAATAAATCTCTGGAGATGTGCACAAAAACACAAAAATATTTACATATAAAGTTAAATATATACATGATGTTGTTTTTTTCAGATATTTTGTTGTTGTTTACCTCTGGGTCTCTATAAGAGGTGATAATTTTACTGTAAATATTGAATTCATGTGTTATAATAGAAGAATGATTCTTTTAGTTTCACTTTGAATAGAATTAAACTGAACTGTATAAATGAATAACCAAAATAACATTTTGACATGAACAAAATAACAGATATTCTCTGGATTTGTATTTTTTTTAATGCTGATTATAGAAAGTGTAACTCAACCGTCTCCTTTGTCTCTGTTGCAGCATTTTTATTCAAATTCCTTCTGTGTTTTTCTCCTCTTGTTAAGATTTTCTTTCTTCTTTGCACAACCCTCTAAAAAATTAGAATTCAAACACTACAAGCACATTTGCTCCCCCACTGAGTATTATTGAGCGACACGCAGCAACAGTTGAAGGTACTCCAATCAATGGCCTTGTTCCCTCAGCACGGGCCTGCAGCTTGTAATTTGCATGACATTGGACACGTTAGCAGATACTTTCTCCCCCTTTTTCTGCCATTCACACCAACAAATACAATTTCATATCATGATTGCACATTTCAGGCACTTCAGAACAGAAATAAAACATACATTAAAATGCTCAACGTGGACACACAAAAGAAGACGTGCATTTTGACACATAAATGGAAAGATTCTGCAGAATCCAGCTGAGCTGTGCTTCCTCTCTGCTGCTGACAGTAGAAGGAGAACTGATGGAGTGTGTTTGTTCTACAAATTTTAAGTTTATGAAAACTACCACCTTCAGTTTTTAAACACAAACACTGTGGATGAGCTTTGTTCAACATTATTTTCTTTTATTATTGGTGTTCGGAAATTGATAATATTTAGATTTCCACAGATCAAACATGTTCTAAGTGTTTATCTGCTTCAGTCTGACAAACCAGGTAATTAATTTTAATAATTGCAGAGATATTGCATCACTTCCATTTCCTAAAGTGAATGGAGCATCATTTCGTTGTGCCAATGATAAAGATGTTGCCTAGATGCAGAAATCCTGTTTTGCATCTCGTGTTTCCCTCTGTCTTTAAAAACTTACAGATTATTAATAGCTAATAGAAGGTCTTTATCATTAAAATGTTCAAGTTGAAGATGTACAGTTGCAGTGTGATGCAACCTATAAATTCATTGTTTACAGGGTTTACAGGGAGCTGGTGTCTTTCTCTAGTGGTCATTGGGTCCAGTTGTCAGATAAGCATGCATTTAGGATAAAACCAGAATCTCAGGATCTGCATGTTCAGACCAAATATGCAAATTCCATGCACAGAGGTCCCAGTCCAGTTTTAAACTCAGGACCTTCTAACAGCAACACAACAGCGCTACCCGCTGCACCACCATGCAGCCCAGACTTTCATCTCCACTGTAAATTATATGTTTGTGTGGGGAAACAGTAAAACAGTTAGTTACATGAATAAAAACATAGTTTGTTCCAGTTTATTAAAAATCTAACTCTACGTCAGTTTAATTCTCCCTGTAAATGTAAATGAGCAGCTTGCCTCCACCTTTAATCCTGAAGCCATTCTGGTGGAAAATTTACTGCAATTATTAGTTTTTGCTGCATGCAGGTCAAGGTGAACAGGAAGCTTGGCCGAGCAGCGGTAACCAGGGGAGAAAGGCTCTTGTAAACATTAGATCCACTACACGGCGTCGTTCTCCTCTGTGGATCAGGTGAAGGGCAGAGAAAGGCTGCAGCAGGAGCAATCGACTGGCTTGCCGTGGCAACCTGCAGAATTCCACCGCCTCCCTCCCTTCGCTCTTCCGTCACTCCTCCTTCCTTCCCTACCTCCCTCCCTTCCTCCATCCTTCCTCCATCACTCCCATCCCCCACTCCAGCAGCTCCGGGGAGGCGGTGATGAGAGGGGCTCGCTGCTCTGAGAAAGAGGCATGGGAAGAAAGGCTGGCAGGGTGAGGCAGGAGAAAAACGACAAAGCTCCCACACAACACCGAGAGCAAAATCAGGAGCTGGAGAGGAAAGAGATAAAGATCCTCCTTTTCCCCACGCTCGTTGACAATGACACTGGGAGACTCATTATGAAGCAATGAGCCAGAAAACACAGAGCCATGAATACCATTCATCTAACTAAGCACGATACTCCGTCACCAACACGACACAATCACATTCATTGCAAAGAGAGAGAGAGAGAGAGAGAGAGAGAGAGAGAGAGAGAGAGAGAGAGAGAGAGAACAACTCAGGCCTAATGAAATGTACAACACGACACAAATGTCATAAAAACAACATATTAATTCAGCTGCTCGTCTCTAAAGAACTGCACAAAAGTCAGTTAGATAAATCTCTAACATTAATTTAACATTAGTTTATACTATCATTTAAATGATCATAATTAATATGAGGACAAGCTAAAGCAGGATTTTGAGCAAATAGAAGGAACAACAGCTGTTATTTTTATACCATAAAGTTAACATGAATAACAATGAACAACATTCTTCTGCATGTCTTCTGAACATTTTGCTTCTAAACCATCTCTATGGTTGTAATTTGCTGTTTCTGACCCTCATATAAAATTTTTAGAGGATCACAGAAAGATGGATTTGAATATTGATTATGATGACGAAAACCAAAGCTTCAAAGCTTTCAGGTCAACCCATTAAAAACATTAATGATCCTCCTGATCTAAGTCACAGAACTCATCCTTCTCCAAGTAGGACATCCTCTAATTGCTTATATTTAATATTCATGTCCCAACTCTGCTCCACTTTGCCATTCTCTCAACAAACAGTCCAAAATACCATTTCATTTCCCCCAATCAGCCTCAGGACGTGCTGACGATGAGAAGGAGAACACCAGCTAATCAGAATTAGCTCATAATCCTCCCCCTTCTCTGCTTCCTGAGGCCCCCATCACTCTGCTGCTGTATTCTGCTGGAGATGGATGCACAGTCCTAATCACCCCGTGCAGAGCATCATCAGAGTGGCTGCAGGCCGCTCTTAACATTTACACCACATGATCACGCACGCACAATAAACACACGCCAATACGTGAAAAAAATCTGCTGCTGCCTGCAGCCAAGGCCCACCACACTGCAGCGCTCCTCTCACTGTCACCTTGGATGGATTCAGCAGGAGGCAACTACATCCTGAGGGCCAAGAGAGATAGTGGTCCTCCTCCTCTTCCTCCTCACTCAGCTCCTTCCTGCCATTATCTCCAAGCTGAAACACCAGCAGCCTGAACGATAGCTCTGACTTCCAGCTGCTTCAGCAGGGATGGAGGCTGCCAGAGGAGCCGTGGGGGAAGCTGCTCCCATATCGGCATCACCTCATGTGAGCCCGTCACGTTCCTCTCAGGCAAGCTTTCAGTCAACACACAGCAAGTCTCCTCCTACTCCTACTGCTCAAATATTCATTCAAATTTAACTTCTTCAAATTTAAGTTGTTAAAAAATCATCCACTGCAGGAGAAACTGTTTTTCTTTTAAAAATTGACCCGTGTTTTTGACTCTGATTTGAAGCTGTAAAACTCCAGATTCGCTTCCAGCAGAAAGAGGCCTGAGCTTGAAGAGGAAGCATTAAACTCTCCTCAGTTCAGCTGTGACACACTGAAGAAATATTCACTTGTTAAATGCCAGTGATGCTATAGATGAACTCACTGACGCTTTACGGGCTCCTCTTTTCAAATGTTTCTCAGTTCTGTGTGAAAAAGTTCTTATACAGTTACTTTCAAAAGATAAAAACTTTATTTATTGGAATGTCGATTCCGAACATCCTCATTGTCAAAGTAAAATGAATCTTATTTAAAAGGTTTCATATTCTGTATCTTCCTGTGAGTTTATTCTGATAAACCTTCCATTTAATTTAAAATATTTATTGTTATTTGGTCATATTACTCATGTTACTGTGGAAAATAAAGGTTTAAATTAAATGTGAATAAAATTTGTAAAAAATTTGAGAACACATTTCTGAAAAAGATAAAATTTTAAATGTTTTTCATAGAAAATGGAACAATGTGTGAATGTAAAAAAAACAGTTTTAATATCCAACAACCAACCCCCCCCCCCCTCGTTCTGCCTTATTTCACAAGGCAGAACAGCCTTGCACTGTTCACACACTCTGACATTCTGTTAATGTCACTGAGTGAATCATGAGCAGACTCGACCCCTACAGTACACACTCCACTTTCAGAATAAGAGCCAGTGAAAACAGATCTGACAGCTCCTTTTAGCCTCTTCTCCAGCGTGATTTTATTTGGAGATTGTTCGGCGTAGTCGGTTTTCTTGTTTTGGTTTTTATTAGCTGTGTTTTGCTTGGCATTTCTCTGAGTGACCCCCTCACGTGTGTGTATTATCCCAGTACTCCTGCCAGTCAGGAATTCCATCCATGTGTCTGTGATGAGGGTGACCAGGTTTTAACTCCTTACTAAACAACTGAATCTTACAGTTTGATGGTTTTGTTCAAACATTCCTCTTACAGACTGTTTAAAGATTCTTCCCAGGTGGGTCTATTGCACCTTATTATCATTGCTGTTAATGGCCGAAATTATCATTCGGAGAAACAAGAAAAAAAATTGTTTTGGATTTATTTCAGAAACTGCAGCTGCAGAATTCCAGTTCAGACTAACTACTGACTGTAAGACAGCAGAAACCCACAGTGTGAAACACAACGTGGACAAACCTGGACCACGTCCAGACTGACGCTCAGCTGGTGCATTCAGATATTATAAAGTCATCAAACTCCTACAACCTGTTACATGCATTGTTTACTGACTGAGTTTATTTATCAAATTTGACTTATTATCTCATAGATTTTCCCTCTTCATACATGGTTTTCTTTGATGTGGAGATCCAGGATCTGGTCACCCTGTTGATGACCTGTTGACCTGCTCATTAGATGAGACCATGTGTTAACTCCACAGCCTGATCCAGCTCTCAGCTGTCATCCCTGTCTGTCCTCCAGCTTCCCTGCTAACAACACACATGTCGTCTGTGTCATTCACTGCCAGATACATAAATCTGCTGCTTTCCATCAGCACCACTGACATCAGACGCAGAACCAGAAGCTGACGTGTTCCTGTTCACAACCACACCATGTGGTTTAAAAGAACCAGAGTGCACCAGCTGTTCTTAGTTTATGAGCTTCTTGTTCTGATTTGAGGCACCAGAAGCTGAGCAGGTAAACTGGAACTGATTGTCGTCAGAAACCACATGTTAAAGTCAATATTCACATTTACGATGTCACATAATCCTGCATGGATGACTGCGAGCCTGGAAGGGTGGGCGAGGCTGCAAACTGACTGCATATAATTGGAAAATGAATGTTTGTGTGTGTGTGTGTGGTGTGAGGGAGTCTCAGCCCACGTCATTATCAACACAAACCCAGTTACGTTAATCTGTGAGTCACTCAGCAGAGAGGTCACTGCTCACCACTGCTACCTGCCTGTGACGCACACACAAGAAGAGACGCCCGTCTTCATCAATTACACGTCTGAGTGTGAGTCACCGCGACGCCGGGTCACATCTTTCCTGCTCCACTCTCAATGTTCCGGAGAGACAGCAGCCTCCATCAGGAGGACACTGCACTGTTGACGCAGGCAGGACGTTTCCATGAACACTCGAGTGAAGCAGCTTCCAGTGAGATTCATTTCCCCTGTGAGTCATGTGAGTGACTTCAACATCATTACAAGCCTGATTAAAAAATAATGTCAACATCGAAACTGAGTCTCGAACTGTGTGCAGCAGATTTATGTGCAGAGCTTGTTTTGTCTCTGAGTTAAAGGTGGAGTTAATAATCTGGATTTTATGAATCAGAATCGACTCTGTCACCTCAGCAAGTTAAATACATTTATTACACGCCAACATGCAGCAGGAAATCAGATTATTTAGACGCAGAGCTGAAGATTAAATTTGGCATTCTGCAAAGATAAACCAGTGAAGGAATGAGTTCATTACATCACAGCTGTTTTATCAGTCTCTGAAATCCCCCCGTGTGTGATGGAGAAACTCTGCAGAGCAGCTAAAACCCACTTTCATGTAGTTTCAGATGCAACTTTGTATTAATTCAGAAAATGATCCTCTAACAAGAATCAGAATTCAGATTTTATGATTACTTCCGTGACTGTTTCTTCCTCTAAATTCTTAAAATCTTATGTCAAGTTTTTTTTCATGAATGTGTCTGTCAGGAGTGATGCGCAAGAACTTTTATTTTATGAGAGAAAAGATGCAGTTAGGAGGATTTAGCAGGTAAATTCTACCTGAACCGGAGCAGGTAAATCCAAAGTCTGTTCAAGACATAAACCAGACAACATCCTTATTCCAGAAGTATATAAAGCTCATTACCTAAAACACGTCCCATCTGCACTTTTCTGTTGATTCCAACAAGAAATCAAACATTTTTGAAAACTGTGAAACAAAGTGTTAAAATCCTTCTATAAAAAAAATCATCATTTTTATTCTTATAGTGGAAACAATATTTAATTTGTTTTCAAACAGTCCGAAAACTTGTTACATTCCTGAACAGCATTAAATGATAAAAGTAGTTTGAGGAACATTAGAATCCCTCTCAGGTGAGGTGATGGTGGGTGTGGCTTGAAGTAAAGGACTCGTTACGCAGCTGTATGACCTCATCACAACGGGAGTCTAATGAGAGATTCCACAGATTCTAAAAGGTTAAAAATGGATGATTGTGTTTAAAAACTGAACTACCGAGTTGTTTTTTCACTGTTACCCAACAAACATTTTGAGTGTTTTCTTTACCTTCAACTTGTTAAACTGTAAAAGAAAAAACTTAAAATGTTTCTTTAAGCAGCTTCAAAATGTTTTTGGGAAGTTTCTGATGTGCTGCTGGCCTGTAAGACCTTGTATGAACCCCCACACACACACACACACACACACACACACACACACACACACACACACACACACACACACACAGACACACACACGCCACTGTCTCGCTCTCTCTTTTACGTCTCTGTGTGGGATTTTCTACTTCAGTGTCATTAGTTCATAGTAACAAATGATAATAACTTAATATCAGATTGTTGATCAGATTAAACTCGTAGCTACAGTTAGACGTTCTGGTTTGGAACACAGAGATCTGATGACGTCCAGACTCTCTGTATCAGCATCACAATAACACACAGCAGCTAAACAACATCACAGGTGTTAAATTATATTCAACCTTTTTTCTTTTCAACTCACTTTAACTCTTGGTAAATAATTCTTCCACTACAAACTCAGTTTTGTGAACTGAATCCTGCATAACTGCACATGTCACTTTACATATGTTGTTCTACATTTTATGCTATCCTTATTATAGTTTTATCCTCTGCACGACTTCAAGCAAGACAAATTCCTTGTATTGTGCTATGGTCAGGAAATTGATTCTGATTCTGTTGTCACAAGTGTCATTTGAAAAAACTATAGCCTACACCTCCAGGTGATCCATCAGGGATCCACTTCCTGTCAGACCACCGCATCATGTTTGGAAAGGTTCTGATGTGAGCCGCTGCTTGGCCCATTTCAGAAACAAATTCTGTTGAAGAGGCTTTTAAAAGAGGTTTTACAGGAAGCGGCAGAAAAAACACCCTCATTTTATTAAAACTGCATGTTAATAAATATCAGAGTCAGTTTACAAGTTGCTACTTTGCATTTTTACAATGTAACGAATGCAAAAGACTTTAAAATGCATGTGAAATGATCCAGAAATGGATTCATGGGAAACGATGAAACTCTTCCTCAGAATGTGCAGTAACACATCTGCAACAGGAAGTAGATGCTTTTGAAACAGGTTTCAGTTACAATTCAAATCGAATATTTACTAAAGTAAAACTGGATGTTTGTTACTATTAATTTGGTTTTGATTGTTTGTAGATGAAAATTCCAAATCGTCTGAGGTTTTAAACCCCAGATTTTACCTTCTCCTACAAAACCAGCTCCAGTTAATTTTCTGTTCCAGTAAAAAAGGGAAATTTATTCTAAATATTTTATTAAATAAGAGGAAGTTTATGAAACTATTTGAAATTTCACTGACTTCACTTCCCTCTGAGGCTGTTTCCCTCTTCATCACTGCAACTAAAGACGTCACAGGTTGAGCTGCAGTTTAAAACCCGGTGACTCACTTCATCTCCATCATGGAGAGAGAAGCTGCTGTGAGTCCCAGCTGTGGTGATGCCTTCAGGCTGTTGGACCAATAAAACCTCACTTCTCTGCACTGCTGTTACTTCATGTTGTTTTTAACAGTGTGTGTGTTTGGAATCTTTTTCTGACTACAGAAGAGTTTAAAACCAGTCACATAAAGTGTCTCTGTTATTAAATCTACCTTCAGTTTATTATATTTATTTATTTAATTATATATTTAGATTTAATTCATTGATCAGGTGCTGTCCATCACAGCCAGAGCTGAGCTACATCTCTTCACCTGCTGCTCAGACGTCCTCCTTATGGACTTTCATCATAAAGTCTGAAACTGTTTGTTGTGTCACAATTTCCCAAAAGATCAAGCGGTTTCAAAGTTGTTGGACAGATTATTCTTGTGGTTTTCACTTCTTCTTTTAGACCAAGATCACACTCTTCTATTTTAATGAAAATAACTATTTCCCGTCACACTTTGTGTGACTTTAACAGAAATTAGATTAATATTTAAAGTAAGATTAATATGTGGAACAGTTTTTATATAATCCTTTAAAACCAGAATAAAGAAGTGACACTTCTTCCAGTGTGTCAACGTGATTATTTTAGAGAAATTTGCATTTTTTTCTGGTAGATGGAGCAGGGTGTTAATGACGTTTAGGCTTTTAATTTTAGGGTGAATTTCGTTTCACCCATTCGCCCCCAAACTGAGCAGAAGTTATTCAAATATTTCACCAACCCAAAGGTTCGTTCTCTTTTAAATAAAACGAGTTTTAGGATGAGATATGGGCGGATTCGTCACAGCAGACTCGTTTGTTCTCCTCCGCGCGCTGTTTCGGGTGTTTTATTAATTATCAACTCATCTCGTGGAAAAATCACAAGAAGAAACACGTTTGAAACCGGAAACAAACAGGCGGCTTCGATCAAATCAGCCAAAGCCTTTATTGATGTTTAATTATTGGATCACGCACGCGCTGTGAAGTCTCCACGAGAGCACGCGCACGTGCGGCATCACATTCCGTCCGTCCTGAGAGCACGTGCCATGCAGCAACAGCAGTCGCGTGAGCTCATTGGATCAGAACATTCACGTTGAGTTGAAGTCAGGTGGGAGTGGGATGTGTGTCCAGGTGATATTAAACCAGTTTAAAGCTTCATGAGCAATAAATCGTGACAGTGACGCTTCCGGCGTCTTCTCACCGTCGAATCAACGCTCGTGTTTCATCTACTCACTCTTAATTTTGGGGTGACGCAGCTGAATAAGCAGGAGCTGGGTTCCCTGTGTGCGCGCTGGGGCGCACGCGCGAACAAGTGAGGAACAGAGCGCACGTTTGTGACAGTGTCTGTTTTGATGTGGCGCTTGTGCTGATGGTGGATTGGTTCTGCGTTCACTTGGCGGAAGATTTTGCCGCTGATTTGCGCTTGTTTCCTTATAAGGAAAGCCAGTCGTGCCTCGCTGCAATAGGCCGCGCGCTGCAGCCTGCAGGGAACCGTGCGCGTTAACCCCTTCACTGCTGAATTTTATTTAGTCCAGTCGCCTGGAACAATTCGAGACAGCTGCTTCCATCTCCTGTTTCCTGTGAAAACCCAGTTTAAAATATGATTTTTTTCCTGTTGGAACATTAAAGGTTTACCTGAAATATAAATAAATAGCTGTATATCACGTGACAGAAGGTCATCGGCTGAGGTGTGATTAAATTAGTGACCCTTCTCTTTTCCCTGAACATTTTCTCTGTTTTCTTTTCCAACCTTTACAGTCGGTTTTGTTTTCTAGATCGTGTCTCTGTGTAAGTTCCGGTTTTCCGGCCTGTTCTGGTTCTGACCGGCCAGACCAAGTGAAACCAGAGGCTTCTTGTCCTATCGGGAAAATAGGAAAGAAGGAAAACCGGCTGTGGAAGATGACCTACATCAACTTTAGTTCAAGCAGGAGCGTTAACCCCCCAAAATCCACCAGAACGCCGCTGTGTGCGCAGCGTGACACGTCACCTCTTTGTGTGACCTTGACTCAGACGAGCTGGGAGTCGTAACGCGCATCTGAAACGACAGTTAAACCCTCTTCTGATTCATGCATCATTATCACCGTGTTATCAACACTGAGCAGCTTCAGATGGAACTCGTTCCCCTATTTTTACCCCAAATACAGAAGGCCGCTTTATGGTGGCGGTGATCAATCAATGCCAACCCCGCCGTGGCCTTGACATCAGTCGGGCCTGAACTCGGTTTTTAGAGGAAAGGTCCAATGTTTTTACTAAAGCTCATGTAAACCACCTCATTGTGTGGCCCGGGTTAGAACTATAGATATTTAGAGATTCGCGTAGAGGATTTTGGGCTCCTTAAGATGCTCAGATTAAAAATAGGCTATCACAAATGGATCCAGTCTGTTGATGTGATGTAACTCAAAATACCGGATTAAAGGCCCTGCCGAGATGCTAAATACGGGTTGGTGTGCAGCGTATTCAGGCCAACACGGTTAAGAATAAAACGGTCACCATTCACAGCGATCCAGCTTCACATTCAGCGAGGAACAAATGCTGCATTCAGGGACTCCTCTCAGCTCGGAATTTCCACATGCTCGACTCAGCCTGTTCAAACTGGTTCCTGAAGATGAAGAAACACGCAGTTAGATTAAAGAGCTCACTGATCCCGTGGCTGTTATAAACGTTTATTTTATCTTTATTCTATTATTAATTGTTTTCATTTTATGAGACAGATAATGTGGATGTGTGATAGGCCTATGCTGCTGTCAGAAGAAAAAGATAGAACTGATCATTTCCACCAAAACCTGCTAAATTCCAACGCAGAGGACTTCCAACAAGTTCAAAATGACAAACGTGACAAACTGAAATGAAAAAATAAACAACAACAACCAGATTTAAAATAATCCAGACGGACATAAACATCCAAAAATGACTGAATGAGGCGTGCACAATCTGCACAGAGTCAGCAAACCAAAATTCTGTCTGCCAGGCTTGTTGATTTGGTTTGATTGTTCTAGTTTTTGAGGAAAGTCTCACAGAACAAATGGTCTATTTAGTGAAAACCATCACCAGGTACTGAAAATCAATGCAGAAGTTATTTTATGTCTTATTTGACGATAAAATTGCGTCATCAGCTTGTTGCTAAGCTGCATCCTAGTGGTGATTCCCTGTTTTTTCATTATATATTTGATTCTTCAGACAGGCCGTGAAAGCAGCACAACAACCTTCCCCGCCCCCATCACCTCCCCCCACCGTGAGACGTCACATCCACGGTTATTTGCATGAAGTGTTTTCTGGCTGCAGCTCCAACTCGTCTGCAGAGAGAGAGGATCTCCGAGGGAAGAAGCGCAGCAGAAACGGGAGGAGGAGGAGGAGATAGATCCTTCACACTAGAGAAGAAACAGAAGAAAAACATCTAAACCGATCTGAGGGGAAGTATAACACACACACAAGAGAAGAGGCTGCCCCCGCGTAGAAAGATGGAGCTACCCGCCGCTGGAGAGCACGTCTTTGCGGTGGAGAGCATCGAGAAGAAGCGCAGCAGAAAGGTTCGTCACAAGATCACTGAAGGACGTTTCATGCATGTTGAAATGAATCAGATGTATTTCTTCAAACGGATCGGGTGTTTTTAAACATGCATATATTTTATGGAGGTGACGGCGCAGCGCGAGGCGGAGTGAAGTAACATTATCCCGTTTTGCTCTCATTCACAGGGGAGGGTTGAGTATCTGGTCAAGTGGAGAGGATGGTCTCCGAGGTGAGTAAACAAGAACAGCAGCTCATACAAACATGACATGACACTCAAATCACCAGTGAGTGAATGTGAAACATTCTTGCGCGCGTGGGCGCGCAGACGGGCGGTTGCGCGTTCTTGTTTTTGGCTCGGATAATGGATGTGGTTTTACGACGCATACAATCCCCAGTGCGCCAATTAAAGGACGACACGTCTGTAATTGAACACGATATTTAGGATAGGGGGTTTGAAAGCAGCGTGTCCTCCTACCGTCGCGCGTAAAAGTTACAAATGATTCATTAGGTGTTTGTCCTCGGGGGGGGGGGGGGAAGGGGGACACGCATCTCCGCGTGTTTACACATGTGCAGACCTGCATTAAGGGCGACATGAGGGCTTATAAATTATAAACTGATCTCAGATCAGGTTTTTGAGTGTGGAGAATCTTGCTGATGGCGTCTGCTTGTTTCTTCTCTGTACAGGTACAACACATGGGAGCCAGAGGAAAATATCCTGGATCCAAGGCTGCTCGATGCTTTTCAAGACAGGTGTGTTCAAAGTTGGATAAACCAGCTGTACAAGTGAAGCAGCCAATAATAAACACAGAAAGAAGCCGGTTTAAATGCACGGTTTCCTACATTTCTGGTTCTTGTCACAGTGTTTGACCCAGCATGCATGCGAAGGAACTCTGTGTATTTGTAGTTTAACACTTGAGTTCCTGAAAGATCCCTTGTTGATATTTCTGCATGATGTGTCACTCAGTTGTGCTGCTACATGGACTGATCCTGTTTGTTTTAGGATTAAACCGGGTTCCTTAAGCAAACTCTGTCACTTTGTTGAATCAGATGCACAATCAGCACAGAGAAACATCATAAAGGTCACATGACACCAGTCTCAAGTCCAGCTCAGACTCAGATTATGATGTAATGGAGATGTAAGAGAACGGCTTCAGAATTCCGAGAGCAAATCACACATGACAGATGGATATGTCATGAAAGTTAAATATAACAACTGAATTAAGAAGTTTAAACCCGAGGAACCTTTGTTGCTGATTGATGAAGAGTCATTTGAGTGTGTGACCACACAGCTGCAGGACTGTGTGAGTGAATTTCTTCAATGTGTTAAACTGTCACTGGCTTTTCTCTCGCCTGCTGCAGCCTTCGCTTGCATCAGCCTCTGAGGCACAGGTCACACGTTAGAGTGAAACACCAACATCACTCGGCCTCTGCTTTTGCAATTATCTCCATCTCTCTCTTAAAGGGGAGGGGTTTTATTGAAACTAATTGCGTGTCTCTCCGGGGAGCCAAAGCGTCTGAATGCCAGGCTATGAAAATACACCGAGACGTCATTGTAATTAGATGTGAGGGGAGGAGGTTGGGGGAGGAATCTGACATCACTCCTGTCTGCGGTGTTCAGTTACTGCCTCGTGCAGAGAAGAAGAGAGACTA
This sequence comes from Pachypanchax playfairii, assembly GCA_006937955.1. NCBI lineage: Eukaryota > Metazoa > Chordata > Actinopteri > Cyprinodontiformes > Aplocheilidae > Pachypanchax > Pachypanchax playfairii. The sequence continues at coordinate 2,082,919 of SSNP01000038.1, read as the reverse complement.
AGGAAACTCTAACAGGGGTTTCCTTTAACTTCAGTCGGGATTCAGACATTAAACTGAGTATTTGATGCTCTTTATGGAGGAACAAGACACATTTAAAGTTACTAATAAGGATGGAAGGATGTGGAAGGATGAGAATACTGAGAATGTATCAGTTCAGCAGGCTTCCTTGATGAGCCAGAGGACACCCGTGACATTGTGTTGCCATGCAACAGTGGCTTGTCTCAGCGAGATGGTTCACTGATTGTCTGCTGTTTTCTGCTCCCACAGGGAACGTCAGGAGCAGCTGATGGGATATCGCAAGAGAGGACCAAAACCCAAACAACTACTTGTTCAGGTAAGAAACTTGTGATTTTATTTTTCTTTATTATTAAAAAAATGTGATAACTATTCAATATCAGCTTGAGTTCAAATTACTTCAGTTTATTTACATGGTGACAAATAAATACGTAGGTTCCCGTCACACCCAGTCTAATTCAATCCATTTCAGGACTTTCTGAAAATATTAATATTGTTGAAAATGTCCCATAAAAAGAAAACGTGGCGTGTTTTTAAAACGTTGCAGATGTCCAAACTTCATGCTTAAAGCACAAGTCAAATGCTGGACATTCTGTCTTCCATGATGAAACTCAAAACATCTTTATTCAGATCTTCTCCACCTTCTTAAGCTGAGATAAAACTTCATGTCAGTTTTTATACTGGACAACATGATGTCTAACATCTGCAGCCCCAGTGCTGCGAGCGCTAGAACTCTTATTGTTATTGGACATTTGAAGCTGCACTTTGCTGAACTTGTACTTTTAGTTGTGTGGCTCCAAATCAATCACTGAACGTAATAATCAGGACCCTAAAAGGCCAAAGGATCCTTCAGATCAAACCTTTTGTTCCTCTCAGGAGGGTGTTTTGGTAACACATGGGATAAAGTCAGTGATGGTACACAAAGCAGCTCGTGACATTCCTCTGAGCTGAGGTCACAGCCACAGGAGACACTTTGAAATGTCACTCTGATCGTAGTACTGGTGGCTCAAAGAGCTGCAGGGGGACTGTAGGAGGGCTGTGTGAACAAGGCCCCTCAAATAAACTGTGTTCTCATTTGGGCCTCACAAGAGCTTCATCACACATTCCACCGGGCCCCATGAAAGCCCCCTGACACAGACATGTATGGATACTGTTGACAAATAATCATCAATCAGTCCTCTACTCAGAAGGATGCCTTTAAAGCAACATCCCTTTCAAACAGAGTCCAGTTCTTTGTGTTGCTTTGAGTTACACTAATTATTGTCTCGTTTTGCAGGTGCCTTCTTTTGCCAGGAGGTCCAACGTTCTGGCGGATCTTCAGGAATCGTCCCTGGAAGATGAAAGCTGTCAGAAGTCCAACCCCATCCAGGTTTTCCGTCCCCAGGCCCAGCAGTACCAGCTGAACAGCAAGAAGCACCACCAGTACCAACCTCTGTGCAGGGAGCGTGAGGCGGAGCAGCAACCCAATGGCAAGAAGTTCTACTATCAGCTCAACAGCAAGAAGCATCACCACTATCAGCCGGACCTCAAGGTGCACGAGCCTGTTTTTACTAAACCCCAGGAGGTCAAAGCTCCAGAGCTGGTTAACAAGGGGTTCAACCTTTCTCCGGTCCTGCAGCAAAAGTGGGTTCGGGACAAAGACTCAGGCTGTCTGACTAAAGTTAAGGACATCACCATGGAGCTGAAGAAACTTCCCGCTGACCTTAACGGGCACAAAGAGCCGGAGAAGGTAAAAACTAAAGAGGACGCTTCACCACAGTCCAACGGAGTCAGCAGCAGTAAACTAAAGATCGTAAAAAACAAAAACAAGAATGGGCGGATCGTTATTGTGATGAGCAAGTACATGGAAAATGGAATGCAGACAACTAAAGTTAAAAACGGTGACTCTGAAACTGCTGAGAAGGCAGCACATGGAATGGACCGCAGCATGGAGAAGCACCTCGCCAAGATGAAGCTCGTCAAAAAGCTCGGCCTTGTCAATGGATTTACTAAACTCCCCAAAGATAAACCGATCATTCTCAGTTCTGGATTAAACGGAGAGTGCCCCAAAGAAAAGGAACAGACCCCTCAAATAGAGCAGACTGTGACAGAACAGGATAAACAGGATGAGGTCAGGAATGGGGGGCAACTTCTACAAGATCAGCCTTTACAGCTGACAAGCAAACCTAATCTGCTCTCCCTGCAATCATCCGACAAAGGCGGAAACCAAGCTGGTTTTCAAGGACTAAAACGACCCCTCTGTAGCACAGATGTTGAGGAACATGGAGCTAATAAGAGGTTTTTGAGATGTAATGACTCCAAGGTGGTTTCCTCACCCTCCCAAAGCGTTGGCATCGACCAAAACCAGAGTCACGTTGTGCAACAGAACTGTGGGTATGTGGACCAGGATGAACCCATTGACTTGAGTATTGTCAAGCCGAGGCCTTCAGTTTGTACTGTGACCCAACCTGAGACACAAGCTGAGACTTTGACACGTCCACCCGACGAGACACAAACAGAGACTCGGGCTGAGACACACAAACCTTCAGAGGAGGAAAACTCAGACTCAGTTTTGAACCACAAAACACAGAAAGACGAGACATTTCCTTCTTTTCAGCCTTTTCTTGGGAATATTGTCATCACAGACATTACTGCAAACTGCCTGACCGTCACGTTTAAGGAATACATAACAGCGTAACAGCAGCTGGAAACCATCTGATCTATATTTGTATTTTCAGATGCTTGAATGTACAACTAAAGCTTTGATGTTTTCATTCTGTAAAACTCAGATTTTTTTTAAAGACTCTTTATAACAATCTTTGAATATTTACATATACGTAACCTGTAATTATTTGTGAAATTTTTTATCACAAACTATCTAATTTAACTATTTCAAACTTAGTTGGAACATTAAAGTTTGATAACTGACACAACTCTAACTGAAGATGCACTTAATTTTGTAGATATAGTCTTCACTTTTCTATAGACTGGATTTGATTTAAACACTCAGCTGTCAGTTAAAAATGTCAGACAGAGTCATGAGGTGAATGTTACAAGGAATCATGGTAAATTACACTGTGTCCAAGTGTGTGTGTGTGTGTTTAACAGACAGACAGGTTAAACAAGAATGCGTGCTGTTTGGAAAAATGATCCCATTAGGCATGTTTAAACAGGGAGATAAAGAAAAGTGAAGCACCTTTCTGGTCACTGAGCATCATGTGTGTCGAGGAGAGAAATGAAAGATTATTTGCTGTCATGGTTTTGATACAGTCTGTTTCTGCCTCTCAGCTGAGTGCACCATCAGATCCTACCTGAGCACAAATCACCTCCATTGAATTCAACTGTAAAACACTTTTAAGCTCAGCATCAGTCACAAATCAACTTTCTGCATCTGTGTGAAAACAATTGAACACATCAGGTTAAAAAACGGTGTGACAAGAACATTGTGTCCAACTTCTTGTGGAGACTCGAGGTGCACTGAGCTCAGGTGACGTGCAGACTGAAAATGAAGGCTTCCTTTTGCAATAATAAAATTGTTTGCAGGAGAATGTGTTTTGTGTGCTTATTTGGAGGCTTTTGACAGACCGTGTGCTGTCTGAGGAAGCTGCGCACCGTGCACAGTGTGTTTTCAGAGGATCATCAGTTCGTCACACACACTTCATTTCTGGGTAAACTGGTCACTGAGGCTTTAAAGATGCAAACCGTTTTTAGCCGAATCTCGTAATTAACGGCTTTTGCTTCTTGCAGATTACAGAAGTCTGCGTCAGTTTTCCAGTTAGTGCGGGTCTGAGAAGGAAACTGCAAGCTGGATTTTTCCCCGAGCAGCTGATCGTGTCAGGTGTCTGAATCCTAAACCCTGTCTGGACCTACATGATCTGCTTTTAACCCGTCTTCCATTTGATCTCAGCACGCGCTGAAACGAGCTGTTCCTCTGAACAACAGAAGGTGCTTTGGGGGGAATGTGCGAAGCGCAGACAGCGTGGCGCGGTGCTGTCTTGCTCAAAGCTTCTAAATGCGTCGGTCTGAAAAATTAAAGCGATATATATGTGTGTGTTTCAGTCACAGACGACGAAAACGCGCCTTTCCCGCCCCGTTTGGTTACACCGTGAGGATAAACGGTGTAACTGGAGAACGGAGATGAGGGAGAAGGCAGTGCTCGACCATTTCCTCCGCTGCCAGTGAAACTGCTTTCCGTGCGCATTAATGTGAGCAACGACAGAGAAAATGGCTGTCCTCGGTCTCCTCCTCCGTGCACTTTCTTTTCAAACCCGCCTCGTTGCAGCTTCCAACCTTCCACATTTACAGACATAACGCTGCAAACTGTGCGCTGCGTTTAACGGAAGCGTTTCTCTGCTGTTTCTTTGCAACGTGCGCAAATTAGTTCTTTGATAATCAGATAAACATGTTCTGATGTGACTTATCTTCTTCTGATCTTCCTGTCAACTCAGGTTGAATTTTAACATGCATGACTAAGATTTGCTGACAGGACAGGTTTAAACACACAGGGGGCTTCATGGATCGGTTCGAATAAGATGCGTTCTTTAAAAAACAGTTTCAGCAGTCTGAGAACCCTCTCGTGCGGGCCCTCAGCTTGTCTGAAAGGCTGAGCAGAAAATCTACATCGAGGGAATTTTTTAAACCATGAGAAAAAACACAGGAGTATCTTTTCCTGCTGTAAATTGAACAGAAATGGACACAGAAACGTGTCAGCTCAGTTTGTTCTGAGAGAATCAAAATTTAGTGAGAAATAATTGGTGAACTATTTTACTATAGTCAGAATACACTATTTTAAAAGCCTGGAAAAGCCGAATTGGTTTGATCATTTTATGTTCAACCTTGAAATGATACTTGTGTAAAATGAACCTGACGCGCACGCTGGGCATCCAGATTAAAGTTTCACTGCGTCATGAGGTCACCGGGGTTTCCAGTTAATGCCAAACAAACAACTGGGTAATTTCAGAGGAAACAGCAGCTATACGTTTCTTTTTTTCTGAAAATTACCCAGAAGTTTCTTTTCATCCTCTGCACGGAGCTTGGAGGCGTTTGTTGTGTGAAGATCTCGCGCACAGTCCTGATCCACCCTGTTACCTGCCCGTCTCAGAATTTCAGGGCTCTGCTGGTCTGCAGCTTTACTGATGAGCAGAAAACTAGATGAAGACCGAACTACTTGTTGTGTTTGTTGTTTAGAAACAGGTGATCGGTTAATGAATGTTACACTGATGAATCTTACTGATCTACAGTTTTAAATGATTACTGACACGCGCCTGAACACAACCAACCCAAATGTGATCGGATCCTGAACGAAAACGACTCATATCTGTGGAACCGTGTTCTGTTCTAAAACACGGTATTTCCCACGGCAATGTCTGTGCCTTGTTACCGGGGTTTCCGTTCGTGTGTGCACCGACAACCCGCGCGTCTTGCCCGGATACAAGCCAACCAATAGTGTTTTAACGCGGCAGCGGTGCTGCACTGCAGGCGCGCACAGACCAATCGCAGCCGTGGTCTGTGCTGTGCCCGTCTCCGTTTTCTGGCTGATAATTTGTGAATTTTCTGAAAATTTAAATCGGAAAACAAACTCGTAACTCACAAGTCCCACCGACCTCCTTCATGTAACGGGAAGAACGTGCACCGCTTTATTGTATAACCACTTATTCTTTCTGAGGGAAATGTGGGCATCGTTCTCCACAAACCAGATCTCTTGAAGTTCTGCAGTGTCAGATGGTGTTTAGTAAATATTCTGGTCACATGGTCCCGCACGAGAAGCTTCAGGATAACGAGCTGACTACTTTAACTTGGAGTTTAGTCTTCTGTTAATCTGAAGAAATTACCAGGTTAGATGCGAGAGATATAGTGGCGCGTTGATTGAACGTTAATTAATCTCTTCGTGTTTAAACAAGGATATAAGAATATTCGGCAAACGGTTAAGAAATAATTTAAAAAACGGAAAATGTTGTGACTGAATGCAGCTGCAGGAACATGTTGGTAATGTGTTGTGAACAACATCAGCTGCTCTGGCTTGATGTAACTCAACACATTTCTCTCTTTTCTCAACGCTGCTTCTCACCAAAAACTCTCCTGAAAATGGAAGTTTTCACCCTATATTCAGAAACGTTTAATTGAGTGGTTGTGTTCTCTTCTTGAAATGGGTTGGTTCTATGCCGTTTGGAACAACTTCATACACGACAGTGAAAAACCCGCTAAAATACGTCTGATTATTTAATAGACTTGATAATTTAATTAGTCTTTGCAGCATCACGTTGCAGATTTTTATTCACATTTACTTACCCTATTTGTTTGTTATTTGTGGAGTCAGATAAAGAACATTCAGGCTTTCCGACATTCAAATCGGTGTAGAAATGAATACTATAGGAATCTGTTTTAGAGAAAATAAAAAAGAACGGTTCAGAAGTGGGATAGAAATAAACAAATTATTAATAATATTATTTTGAAATATTATTTTAAAGGGACCTTCGTGAAAACGCCGTAGTATTTGTGTATTAAAGAAATGTTAATTTTAGAACGGCTACGTGAAATAAATAAATAAAATTAATTTACGGAGGATAAAAAGATCATCAAAAATATCAAGAATCCGTTTGTGAAATGTGGAAAAGAATGAATCAAATTTAAACCAACAAAAAATGTTTTAATTATCATTATAATTTAATTTGTATTTATACCTTTATATCATTTAACGAATCTCTTCACTGTGGGTTTTATTAAATATTCTGGCCTTTTATTATGCAATTTAACACAATTTCACTAAATGAAAAACCCTGTTAATATGAAACATTTCAAAGATGAATGAAGAACTTAGTTCACATTTTTAACAAAAAAATATGGACTGCGGGATAACAAGTAGAAAAACATTTAAATGACAGTAAATAGCCTATAGGCTCTGTTTTATTTTAATTTTAATGTAGTGCAATAAATCGTCGTTTTTTTTAAATCAATTTTGCGAATCAGTGAAATCAAACGTCCCGCACGTCCCGCAGACCGACAGAAAAAGATTTGTTCGATTGTTTCTGCTTTAAACTCATTTTAACGCTGTTCACTGCATGCAGGTTGTGTTAAAATGCGGGTGGTGTTTGGGGTTTTAAGGAAGAGATTTTTGGAGCATGGACAGAATAGGTTTCAGAGAATAATTATATTTTATAAATAAATTTAGCAGCGCTTAAAGTGAATAGCGGTCGCAAGTTTGAGTGTTTTTGGTTTTCCATAGCCTAACAAACTGCTGCAGTGACGTTCTTAACAAACAAACAGGCATAACTTAGTGACAGAATAACCGAATATTCAGCTTCATACAGACTCGTTTATTAAATAAGGTGGTGGAAATGTTCCTAAACTCATAAATGCATCGCTTGAAATGACATTTTTTCCTATTTTAAATCGATAGTAGGCTATCAGCGTCTGTTTGTTGACGTCACTGTCACCCTCGTGCGTATAAACGCACGTGCATTTCTGTTCACATCACATAATTGCGCGAGATGATTCACTGGCTGCGCGAGTAAGTAAAAAATAGAAAGAAAATGAGAAAAAATGGCACCATTTTAGCCCCAGAAAGAATTCATCGAGACAGACGCTCCTCCCCTCACTTAGAAACCCGATCACGTAGCAACGGCTCGACCAATAGCTGCTCTCTTGGAGGTTCCACCAACTGTGGTTCCTTAGCAACGCTGTAAAAAACTGCGCTGACGTCCATTCTGTTCGGGAGTATTATGGTCTGTCGGGAATTTAGAGTGGCTGGGACTGGAGGGGGGTGAGTATCTGCTCTACCAGCGCCCAGCGAGCTAACGGTAGGTAGCACTGGAGTAAACATGGAGCTGTCTGCCGTCGGGGAGAGAGTGTTCGCTGCCGAGTCAATCATCAAACGCAGGATAAGGAAGGTAGGCGGGAAATGTAACAGGCTTCTTTTCACTAAGAGAACTGAATACAATGCAACACCGGTGTTCTGTAATACTGCTGTTACCCTTCATGCTAACTCATCCTGTCTATCTGTTTCTGATGGCACGCAGGGTCGGATTGAATACCTTGTGAAATGGAAGGGATGGTCACCCAAGTAAGTGCTTCTACATTGTGTCTCTTGCATATTTTCGAGCCGCGGCCAGAGTGTCTCGGTTCTGGTCGTGGTTAGCTCTCCGAAGCTAGCAAGATTAGAACAACACGATGGATTTTAGCTCGCGAGCTAACGCCGTGCCCGTCAGTCAGACTTCATATTTTACTTCTTAGATACAGCACCTGGGAACCGGAGGAGAATATTTTGGATTCTCGCTTGTTTGCGGCTTTCGAGCAGAGGTAAGATGTCAAGCCTTCTGGGCAGAGCCAGTGAACAACATGTCCAATAAGTGAACAGTGTCCTCGGTGCACTTTGCTCCCGTGACACTTCAAAATGGGTGTCTGATATGATTTCCACAGGGAGCGTGAAAGAGAGCTGTATGGGCCTAAGAAGAGAGGACCAAAACCCAAGACATTTCTGCTCAAGGTAAATGTCTCTGTCATGACGAGCTCAATCTCCTGATCAGGCATATTTATAGATGATCATTTTCCATTCTGGGTGTTTCTCTGTTGCCTGTAATTTGGGATAAGCTGCTTGTTGTAGCAGATAGCTTAGTGTTTTAGTCTTCTGTAGTGATGACAGTTACTCCTGCTGGAAGAAGCTCTCCTCATGAGGGCAATCAGCTTGTTTATTTACAAACTAGGCCTGATTTACAGCTTTAGATGGTTTATGAAGCAGCTGCTGCCAACAGTCTGAGCTGAAAGTCCATCTGCTTGGAAAATGTGAATCTTTCAAGTAACTGAATCAATTTCAGTCTGATAGTTTTTTTTTAAATCAAATAATTACAATTGATTTGCTCTTAAAAAGATTTCAGAAGTTATTAAAATTATTAAAGGACTGATGAAATGGAACAAAGTTTCTGTTAACAGAGCCTTTGGTGATTTCATCAGTAAATAAATATTAATGAACTAATGAATTGATTTTAATTTCAAACACATCACTCAGTGTTTTAAAGTTGCTGTCAACTCTGCAGAAGGTTTTAAAGGTTGTAAAAAGAATTGATTGTTTTGGTGTCGTGCAGTTCAGTAAATGTTGCTGCACCTTCTGTTCTGTGTTTTTAAAGTCGTTTTTTTGTTTTTCTTTCTGGTTTTAGGCTCAAACTAAAGTGAGATCCAGGTCCTATGAGTTCAGGAGCGAGACCGTTCGTGGGATGCATGTCACCTACTCTAACCCGGAGCCGGTTGTCACCCCCAGGGCCAGAGAGGGCCTTAGAGCTGTCGTTCCCACCATCTTCCCACCAAGTGCCATCAATCGCGGGGAAAGCGTGTGCTTACGTCCATCTGAACTGAGTGTCCATGAACACCTGCAGTCTGCGCTTCCTCAAACTAGTTCTGAGGGACTTGTCCACGCACCGAAGAAGAGAGGGCCGAAGCCCAAGCCTCGTTTCGTGGAGGACAGCTGCAACCTTTCAGTCTCCGAGCCTCAGAAGAGGAGAGCAGAAGAGCATGTGAGCTTTCAGCAGCTGCAGAGGGATGAAGACACGGGCCTGCTCAAGTTGTCACACAGAGATCCAGAGAACCACGGTCACAGCCATAAACGCCACCGTCACTACCATTACCATCACCACCACTCGCAGAGCCGTGACGTCTCCAGTGGGAGTTCCTACAAGCATCTTTACTCTGATCGCAGCCTGCATCCGCACAGAACTAACTCAGACTCACATAGGACCAAGGACGGCTCCAGCTACCTGGCGCCTGCGCACTTCAAGCACCACTCCACCATGAGCCACAGCCCGAGTCGACCCGCCGTGCTTCCACCCATGGAAAAGCCTTACTTTCTGGACAGGCCGTCACCAACCCGGCTCGACGAGGATTTGGACGCCGTGACCTGGAGGCCGTGTCTCAGCAGCGTGGAGAAGGTTCTGGTGACGGACGTAACTTCCAACTTGTTGACAGTCACCATCAAGGAGAGCAGCACCTCTAAGGGCTTCTTCAAAGACAAAAGATGATTTTCCTGGTTTGACTCTTTTGTTTTCTGACCTGCTCTGAAGTTTATAGTGTGATTACTCACAAAGATGTTTTTGTATGTAATATATAAAGACAACTCCATGTGCATATGTGTATATAATATAAAGTTTGACATCTATTTAATGTATTGACCAAATTAAATGAAGTCCATTTCACCTCATGCACTTAATGAACATGATGTTTCCTTTTGCAGCGGGTGTAACTCTGTACAAACTTCATAAAATCTCACTGGTTTTTGGAAGTAAAAGAAACTCTGATGTTTCGGGTTTTTTGTTCGTTTATGTCCCCAATCGAGCTCAGACTTGTAGCTTGTTAAAAAGAAGGCCTAACTATTAAATTCAGTCTTATTTTATCATTTGAATCAAATTGACTGACTGGCCCTGTTCCGTTCATTTGGGCTAATATTTAAAAACTGAAGCACTTTGAATTCAGAAGTATTAAAAGATGTTTTAGTTGTCTTCAAAGACCAGATCCTTCTCAGAGTTTTGTCATGTCTCTAACATTTCAAAGAAAAAAGAATAAATTCAGCACACTTCAAGCTTTCCGAGGTGCATTTAACTACGTTTTGTATCATACATTGTATTTTACATTTTCATAGAAATGTTCATGAAGCTTTGATGTAACAAGACAGAGTTGTCAGACGGCTTTTTAGACGCTTTTCAATAAATCTGACTTTCTAAACTCGGTTTTTTGTCTGTTTTTCTCCTGGTCAGGTGATGAGGTTAATCCGAGTCTCGTAACATTCAGCGCTGTTTATTTCCTGAAAACTCTGATTTGTAACCTCCGTTTAAAGGAGATTCAAATATTTCGGACTTCAGTAAATTCTTCTGGTTTACACGTGAACCCTGTCCTTTTCTGCCCAGACGTCCCCGTAGAGCTGCAGACCATCAGTCTGGATTTTTGTGGGGTTTTTTGGTCCGTTTTATTGACCAGCATGTAAAAAAAACAAAACGCAGCTTGAAGCCTTCGCTTATTTTTTCTAGCTCTATATTTGACTTTTTGCAAATTTTTATTTCAATCAGTTTATTTTCATATTTCTAAATGTGACCACGGATTTTTTTTTTACTTAGTACAGCTAACAGAGTGTATTTAAATTAACGCGTTTTATTTATTTAAAATTTAAAAACGAAAAATCGAACAGAAACGCACAAACATCCAGCTGCGGAAAGTATTATTATATTAGCTATAATTATAGCAATTATTTTGACGCTCGTGAGCTTCCGAACCGAAATGTTCCCTCAGGTTTGTTTCAGGCCTCTGACTTGTCCAGTAATTATGAACCAAATTTAAAGACACAAAAGTTCAAATAGAGATTATTTTTTGTCTGGCGTGTTTTGATAAAATAGCTTATTCTGTAAATCCGACTGGAGATTCAGAATTAAAAAAAATATTGAGATTCACAATATTATTTGTTCAAGATGTTTATTTATGATTACAAATGTTTTATTTAAATGCAGTTTAAAAACAAACTAAAACTACTGAATAGTACATGCGCGTGTTCAAGTGAACGTCACACTGAAGCAAAGAAGTCCGTGATCTGTCTCTTCTGGTCCTTTTTCTGCAGATTGAGACAAAAATAATTAAGATTTCAAAATACAGTAAAACAGTAAAAGTCACAGATCAAAGAAAAGGTCGGATTTAATCTGCGTTCATTGGGACCGTCCTTTCCTCACGCGATCACGTCACTGGGTTTTGTTTTGATTAGATCAGCTGTTCGTGACAGCTCGCTCCTCTTTGAACTATCTCTACCTAAGCTGAAAGAATTCATCTGTACAGGTGTGTCAGATTTGATCAGATCTGAATCTAACAAAACACAAACAAAATGACACGCGGCGTAAAACGCTCCTGACGAGCACGTGTTTGTTTGTTTTTCTGGATTTCTCTGGAACCGGAAGTCTGTGTTTGTCTTCAAAATTGTGAAAATATGCCGAAGGCCTGTAAAACCAACGCTGTCATGAAGCTATCAATTCGGATCTGGTGGAAAGTGGAGACTTGGGGTCACCTCCATCCTCAGACCGGGTGTCCGTAGTTCCTGTCGCAGCGCGGGGGGCAGTGGGGGTTCAGCCAGTTCTCCATGTTGGTCTCCTGGGCCCTCTGATCCAGAGCCTGCATGTGGAGCAGATGCTCCTGTGGAGAAATAGAAACCAAATTAAAACCAACCGACAGATTTAATCTGACAGAAACCCGATGGATGGAACGTCGGGTTGAGAACTGAAACCCGATGTCGGACTAAAAGAGGATCTGAGTCAGACCGAAACCCCGTTGATCCACCGACTTGCGGCAGAAAGGAAACCAGAGATGAGAGCAGCTAAACGAGAGGAAACATCACAAACTCTCCATCAAATCTCCCCTAATTATAGAAAGAACTGCAGCCTACACGGACATGCAGGTCCAGATAGGTGGAATACTAACAAAAACTCAAAAGACTGCTGTTGATATTCAGCAGACAGAAAGAAGCAATCCATCGGTTTCCCCAGTGGTGCGTCACAGCGCCACCTTCAGGCCACCAGAGCACATTTCCTCCAAAAGCAGTTCCGAAAGTTGGAAAATTAAAGCTGAAATTATTTTGGGTTTTCAAACGGAAGTCATTAAACTAACGTCACGAGGAAATAAATTCAAAAATAAAATATTATCAGACACACAGATGAAGTTCAGCACCAGACTGAAACTCTGTTTTCAAACCAAACATGAAACAAATAGGAAAGTTTCTTTATTCTGCTTAAAACTTTGTTTATATTCATCATTCTAGTTTTACATGTTTTAATAATTGCTTGTGACTTTGTGGGATACTTAAAATTAAATATCCTGGTGTATTCATTATTATCTCTTCATTTTAGCAGCTTGAACTTGAACAGTTTCTCCACCTTTTCACAATAAAACGTTTTTCTGATTAGGTGAACAAACGTCGACTTGACACCAATGTTTTAAAACAGTAAATTACCTGTAAAAACTGGATACTGAATAAAACTGAACACTAAAAGGGGACTTACCTTAAACAACGTCTCTGTAATGTTGTGCCTCTTTTAAACCCTCTAAAACTGAATGAATCCTTATTTTCAAGCTTAAAGAGACAACGATGTGTAATTTGTTTCTCTGTTTGACCAATAATAAAACACTAAAACATATGTAATGAGATAAATTGACCTCTTCTGTACTGCTTACCCTCATCGGCTCGTCGGGGTGTCCGGCCTTAAGCGGCCTGTCCTGCCTCTTGCTGCGGAGAAGCTGCTTTGCAAAGCTCTCCTTGATGACGGGGTTGCCATCTGAAGGGAACAAGTTAGAATCCACATGGTTTTAATATCTGATGATGCACTCACCCACTTCTTCCGTTGGAATTGGTAAAAGGAAGATTGTTATGAGGTTCTGGTCTTGTGGATGTGAGTCAGAGTTTGTTACTTCTGTTTCTTTATTATTCTTACACTCAGGAGCTGCTGAAGTTTAACCTCTGCCTGTTTTTCCATGAAAGCAGCAGCTGTTTTTGTCCCAGCTGTTTACAGACCCATGAATAAACCTCTCACCAGTATCTGCTGCTGGTGGGAAGGAAGTGACCTGATCTGTTTACCTCTGTGTTTATTCCCCTGCATTAACCCCACAGGAGCTGCTTTCACTGCTCTCTGCAGAGTGAGGAGCCCCTGTCCCCCTCCCTCCAAACCCGGGCCTGTGTTAGGAGGCCAGGGGGGTAACAAAGTGCCCATTCATCCTGCTCGCTCCCCGGGGAGAAGAGGCTGAGCAGCACGTGACTCCTGCAGGCGAACAGCCAGAGCTGCTGTGAAAATGAACCCAGTTCTGTCAACAAAAGGCCAGAACTGCTGGTGCTGCGGATGTTTCTGCTGAACCTCACAGCAACGTGGCGGGACGACACACCGTGAAAAACAGCAATCAGACAAATACAATCAGCTGTCCTGAGGATTTAGGTGCTCTTAAAGCAAGCAAAAATAACCATGTGCAAAAGATAAACCAGAAATGTAGCAACATAAATATTTATTTTCACTGGAGCAAAAGTTAAATGTCACAGAATATTGAAATGCATTTTAAATCATAATTTTCTGTAATAAAAAGCAGCTCACTCACAGCTGGAACAGCATGGATCATGTCATGATGTAAACTCTGACAGTCTGTTTTTATTGAATTCCCTGAGACGTTCCTACCTGTGTGAACGGTCAGCAGGACCAGGCAGAGCAAAAACACCATCAGCTTCTTCATCTTAAGCTTCTCCTGCTCAGTCTTCACCACTCTGAGCTCAGGAATCCAGAACGGATGACAGGGAAAGTTCTCCTCCTCTTCCTCCTCCTTCTCTTCACCCACAAACTATTACAAAATGTACTGTGCAAAAGTTCTAAGCACTGGTACAGTATGAAGAATATATAATCAAGAGACAGCCATGATTTAACAGAAAACTTCAATTAGTCTGACTTTTAAATACCATTAAATTACTTTAACGATTTGCAGTATTTATAGAGCTCTTTCTGATATTTGTATTTTTTTGTTGTTGCTTATTCTTAATCCAGTCTTTATTCCTAAATCTCATGATTGACACAGAAAATAAATAATTCAAACAACTTGCAGACAACTAGCTCAAGAAATGAACCAGGTTCCGTCTACATGTTACTTTCAAGCAAAAGACATGAGGGTTCCCATTAAAGGTTCCCACAGACTTTTGGTCGATGCTGGACAGGCTTATGTATCAGAAGAAGGCTTAAAAAACATTTACTTATTAGTTTATATAGATTAAATCAAAAGGTCATAAATCACTCTGAAGTAACTCATTGAGTAATGTGAAAGAATGTCCGCTAGATGGCGCTGCGAGCTCATTCAATCCTGTAGACAAGCAGGAGGCGAAATCATCACATGTCCCACACCTGGATGACACCTGGGAATAGGTTTCTCTTACTTTCATCATCATAACTACCACAGTAGTGAAAAATAAAAGTTTCTTAAACCTCATAAATCTAAAAAAGAAGCTAAAAGTCAGAATGTCTACGTTTATGTTTGATTCTTCCTCCATGAATCCAGAATAACAACTGAACAACATCTTACAATTTTGAGTCAGAATCCAAGCGGTTACGTCATCGTGCGTCATTGTTCCCGTTTCTTCACTCTTGTTCTGTATTCAATGTTTTTTGGAGCGTTTGGAATTTAATAAAATATTTGTTTATTAATCTTCTAACAGCGACTCAGATCGTTGTGAACGCATATCAATGACTCAACCTGACGTCCCTTCCGTGTTTGCTCATGTCGTTAAGACAGTCCAACATGTGTTCAAACTCAGCGTCTGCATGTCTATGGCTCTAAAGTTTAGTAAAGTAAATTTGTTATAAATTTAGTCTAAGTAAAGATAAAACTGTATTTACTGCAGCAGATGTTACAGATGTGAGACTGGTTGCGGTTATAACGAGTGATATAGCTGAAATTTGTATTCAATTTTTAGATTTCTGCAGAAATAAACAACGTATTTTAATGTCGGATTAAATTCCCCTTTGTTTATTTGATAACTGAGTTCTCAAGTTTTAACCCGTTGAGCAGAGGAAGAGGTACTTCCTGTTTCACGCTTTACGTTACTTCACGCGGGTGTACTATCTTTACGTGTCGTTACTCTTTGATGAGGTTGTCCTCGCGCGATAGCTTCGAGTTTAAACGTGACGTCGTTGTGGTTCCTGTTTGGAGCTCGGTTTTGGTCCAACGTCCTGTTGATGCTCATGAACATGAACTTCGTGGGGGAACGTGTCGCGTGTCCTCCTCGGTCGGCCTTGTTTTCACCCACTTCCGGTTTTTAAAAGGCCCCACTGCGATGTGTGAGGAGGGGGGCGCCGCGCAGGAGGACTGCGGCTCCCGGGAGGAGTGGACGCTGCTCTTCTGGACCTCTCTGGCCGTCATCATCCCGGTCATCATCACGCTGTGGTGCAGCGCGCAGCGCTCCAAGCGACAGACCTACATGAAGGACTTCTTTCGGAAGAGCAAACATGGCTGGCATTACACGGACCTGTTCAACAAGCCCACCTACTGCTGCGTCTGCAACCAGCACATCCTGCACGGCGCTTTCTGCGACTGTTGCGGCGTCTGTGCGGACGAGCAGTGTCTGCGGCAGGCCGACCGGAGCCTGCCGTGCAAAGAGATCTTGGCCCCGTCCCGCGCGGATGGAGCCACGGAGCACCGCTGGGTCCGAGGAAACGTGCCCCTGGCCAGTTACTGTGCTGTTTGCAAGCAGCAGTGCGGGACCCAGCCGAAGCTGTGCGACTTCAGGTACAGAAGGTGCAGCTGTGTTAGCTAATGAGATGTGTGAGGGCAGATGTTTGACAGGTTGCTGTTCTGGAGCATACAGGTGTGTGTTCACACAAGACACCAGCTGTAGCTGCTTATCAAGGTCATTTTTAAAACATTAAAGTTAATCACGCTACACTGAGGAGTAGCAAAAGACGTTTCCAGGTGTGGATGTCCCAGCAGGTTTACCTGGAGGTCAGAATATTCAGAGAAATGACAGAAAACCAAGAGCTCCATCTCCAGTTCTCCAGGCCTGATGAAGCCATTTAAAGGTTAAAGGTCATGACAGGACAAGTGTGGTTTGTTTGGAAGGAGTTTCATGAGAATGTCTCTTCAACACAAACATCCCACCAGCTGTCAGCACGGTGGTGGAGCATCATGATCTGGGTGTCTTGCAGTCTTTGAGTACATCATGAAGATCCTCTGTGTTCTCAAGAAAAGAAATAAACATTTTTCAGCTCTATGTTGGAATAATAACATATAAAATCAACTTTTATGGGATGAAACTCAGTAAGAATTTAAAAAGAGAAGTAGGCAGTTCTTATCTGTATTATACATGTTGAGCAGATGTGTCCAGATGTTCCTCTTCATTTCCTTCTATGATCAAAGACTTTCTCCCAGATTGTAACAGATTCTGGATTCCCATCTTTTTAAATCTGTCTTGTTTGTTTGTTTATCATATTTACTCTTTCACCTGAAGGTGTCGAGCATCAGAGACGGACCAGGTGGGCTGCAGATTGTCCTGCTTCCTGTGTGTTTTGTCTGAATGGTTTGTGTTCTTGTACCTGTCCTTCAGGTGTGTGTGGTGTCAGACCACGGTGCATGATGACTGCATGGACAGTCTGGTGGATGCAGATGTGTGTGATCTGGGCGAGTTCCACAGCCTCATCATCCCTCCTCACTATCTGTACCGCGTGAACAAGCTGCGCCGCCGGCAGCCCGATGAGTACACCAAGGTGATCCTCCTCCGTCTGCTCAGAACGTCTTCTGCAGGTGTTTGACAGCCTGAAGCTGAAGGTAACGTGTTTTCTCTCCGTGTACTTTTTTCTGCAGCTGGGTGCTTCCTGCGGCAGCAGCTGGACTCCAGTGTTGGTGCTGGCTAACACACGCAGCGGTAACAACATGGGGGAAGTTCTGCTGGGAGAATTTCGAACCCTCCTCAACCCCGTGCAGGTCAGTGTCTCCTGAGCCCGAATGTCTCTTGTCCCTTCAGTTCAGTTCTGATCAGAACCGGTCCTTCTCTCCAGGTGTTTGACCTGTCTGAGTTGACTCCTTCTAAAGCCCTCCAGCTGTGCACGCTCCTCCCCCCCGGCAGCGTCCGGGTCCTGGTGTGTGGCGGTGACGGCACCGTGGGCTGGGTTCTTGATGCCATAGACTCAATGAAACTTAAGGTTAGTTATCTGTTTTTAAATCAAACTTGGTCATTTCTCGGCTCAGAATCTCGATCCATTTCTTGTTTCTTTGTTTTGTTTCTGAGCAGTTGGATTTTTAAAGTCTGATTTCTTTAAAACTTTGGCTTGTTTTACTGTTTCAGTTGTTTTGTTTGATCAGTCGGTCTTTAAATCTGTAACTCGTCTTTCTCAGGGCCAGGACCAGTTTATCCCTCGGGTCACCATTCTGCCGCTGGGGACAGGAAACGACCTCTCCAACACTTTGGGTTGGGGGGCCGGGTATGCTGGCGAGATCCCCGTCGAGCAGGTTCTACGAAACATCCTGGATGCTGAAGTGGTGAAGATGGACAGGTGGGTTATCAGAACCGCTCGGGAACAAGAAGCCCTCAGTGTGTCTGGGCCTTCTGATGTTGATAAAAGCACGCCGTGGTGCATTTTCTCAGGAAATGTATGAAAGTTTTGAAGAGTGTTTTTATGAAATGTTTATTTTTTTTGCTCTGCTGATTCATCGTGTTCAGGTGGAAGGTGCAGGTCGCTTCAAAAGGCTCCTACTTTCGTAAACCAAAGGTGAGTCTGATTCCCGTGCTGTCCGTGTTTCTGTTGACCCAGTGATGAATTAACACCGACCCTTCCAGGTTCTGTCCATGAACAACTACTTCTCTGTGGGACCCGACGCTCTGATGGCGCTTAACTTCCACGCACACCGTGAGAAAACGCCTTCCTTCTTCTCCAGCCGCATCATAAACAAGGTCTGAACGATTCATTTGATTAAACAAATCTGTTGAACGACGACCAAACTTTCCTTTTCATATGAGCAGGAAACATTTGGCTGTAAATTTGTGGCCTGAGTTTAATTTTCTCTCTCCGCAGGCCGTTTACTTCCTGTATGGCACCAAAGATTGTTTAGTGCAGGAATGTAAAGATCTGGATAAAATGATCGAGGTACAGTGAACGTCTGCACCGGGAGACATCTTTATGTTAAACCAGGAAGCTCCGAAATACAATGAAGCAGGAATAAGTTCTAAAAAATCTGTCCTGTTCTCTGTGATTAAAGATGTTTAAATCTGCAAAACCTGAATGTTTCTGTCAAACTGGATGTTTTAGCTAAATAAATTATAACAAACTGCATCTGGATTTCTCGGGTCCATAAATATGAGTTTTATTTATAACAGAAGACGCAGCGTGAACAACATTGTTATATTGTGTGTGTGTGTGTGTTTCCACCCCAGCTGGAGCTGGATGGGGAGAGGGTGGCGCTGCCCAGTCTGGAGGGCATCATCGTCTGTAACATCGGGTACTGGGGGGGGGGCTGCAGACTGTGGGATGGAATGGGAGATGAACCCTGCCCCCCCACTCGGTAAGAACTACTCAGACACACACACAGCTGTGATTACTGCAGAGAGGCTTTTATTGTGAAACTACAAAGGTTTATTTGTTTATGTTTTTTTCCTCTCATGCTGCAGGTTGGATGATGGTCTGCTGGAGGTGGTGGGGGTCTTCGGTTCCTTCCATTGTGCTCAGATCCAGGTCAAACTGGCCAACCCTGTGCGGCTGGGGCAGGCGCACACAGTCAGGGTGAGCTAACACACACATCAGCTGCCATACAACTTCCTGTTTACCTCTTTAGATCCATTTAATCAAATGACTTTTCTCTGGTCTTGTGATTTAACTCGTGCTGCTCGCCGCCTGCTCGTGCTCACTTCCCTTCCTGCATCACTCTGATCATAAACCCGTCTGTAATAAGTTAGTTACTCTTTGACTAGATGAGACGAGCAGCATCAACATGAACCTTCATCAGCAAACTGCTTCCAGAACATCCAGTAACTGTTTAACTGCTGGGCCTAAACAATAAAACATGGCCGCTAACTAGAACAAGCACCTCAGTTTGTTTGTTTCTTCTTATTATAATGAAAATATAATTGATGGAACCGTTAATTCTGACCAGAAATCTTCACGGAGAACATCCAGCTATCAGTTCAGAACCTGAGGCTCATGAACATTGGGGTTCTCACCAGTAAGTCCACCTTAAGTGAAATATTTTTTCACTGTGGAGTGAAAACATAAAAGTGTTGGATCGTTAGGTGAGAGTTGAGGTAAAACAGATCAGCAGGTCTCACTCAGGTGTTGCTTTCTGCTCCAGCTGGTTCTGAAGAGCTCCAAGATGCCCATGCAGGTGGATGGAGAGCCGTGGGCCCAAGGACCCTGCACCATCACCATCACCCATAAGACCCAGGCCCTCATGCTGTACCACAGTGCAGAGCAGACAGATGAGGATGATGATGAATCCAGCGCCTCGGAGACGGAGAGTCCGACACCCCAGGACTCACCCCGACCTCCGGGCCTAGCGTCTGCTCGAGCCTGATGCTCCTCAAACATCATGTCATTTTTAGCTCCTCTTATTTTTCTGTTTCTGCCTCATTTTATTGATTGTTTGCGTTAACATTTCTCTCCTCTTTGCACATACAATCAAGTTTCAAGTTTCAACTCAGGCAGTTCCTCCCAGAACCGTCAGGATGAGGAGAACATGGTGGAGACAGATTGCTGTTTATTTGCACTGATCCCTTGTGCCATTAGAGGCTCCAGTTTACTGTATTTATTCTAGTATATAGAAAACTTAAGGCAGTGAGTAAGTTTCACCTCATCATCCAGGTTTCCATTTCTGAAGCACCGTGTTCAAAACAAAAACCGTGTCAGCTGATGCTTCTTTATCCAAACAAAGCACAAAAATCAGAGGAAAAGAGTTTCTGCTTACAACAGGTGTGTAAGACGTGGGGTGTTTGTTCAATTCTTCCTCTCTGGTTTTAATTTCACGTCTCTGCGTCTGACGGCTCCAATCTGCGATGTGCCGTCTGTCTCTGGCGTTAGTTTGTTTACATCATAATGTTTGTTTACTGTCGTAAACAGTGTTGGATTAGTCTGAGATTCAGTCTCACTCTGCACTGATCATTTCTGTAGGAGTTACAGGAAATAGCCTGATGTGTTGAGGTTTATTTTGAAAGTACTGCCAAGTAACTGAAGATCCGTTTTGCCAACATGTAAAATGTTTTATTTCTGCCTGTTTACGTGTTTTTGTTGTTTCACTGCCCAGAACGTAGCTGATATACATGAAACTGTAACGTGTTGTGTTAAAGTTACTGTCATGTGATACTACAGTGTTCTAATCTTATCATCCTTTTACATTTGAGAATCATCTTTACCTGGTTATAACCACAGAAACTGCTGTCTTTTTTCCTCCATATAATTGTTATTGGATGTTTATGGGACCTGCTGCATGTTCCTACCTGTCGTGTTCGGGTCGGGTTTCCACTGAACGGTCACTTCTGTCTGTCGGATATTCAGCTTTTTGTTTCCTGTTGCTCTGAGCCGTATCAGAATGTCAGTTTAAACTTTAGTTTTAGCCATGTGATGCCTACGCTTTTAAATGTTTAAGTCCTTTTACCGGAGGACACCTGCTTTACCTTGTTAAAGGGACAGTTTGTTCTGCTGAAGTGAGGTAGTGTGGAGTAGTTCTGATCAGTCAGTATGTTACCTGCAGCAGAAAACATTGATCTCAGTTTGGAGAATCGGAGAAATTCTCCTGAGACTCGTTCAGGTCCTTCAAGATGGCTGAAAAAGAAACGGCATTAATAAATAAAGCAGAAGAAAAATAGAAAAATAATGATGACAAAGTCTAAGTGAGTAAATAATAATGTTAGCTCCACAACACAAGAGTAAAATTCTAAGATTTCTTCACAGGAAAAATAATTTAACAAATAAAATAGTGGCAAATATGTTAAAGAAAGAAGCGGTCGATAATTATAAAGATTGTCTAAAACAAACAAGCAAGGTGAATAATTTAAGGTGCTACACAAGATGTGTTTTCCCTGAGAACGATTACCCGTTTTTTTACTTTGGCATTTTTGTACTTATCTTGATGTGGTAAATTTACAAATACTGTAGTAAAATAATAAATATTCCAGTATATAGTGATGTCAAATTGCCACTGTAGAAGCACTGAAAAGTTGATAATGGAGACAAAAATTAGAAATCTGCAGCCCGAGAAACCGTTTTTGATAAACTGTCTGAACATGTCCGCGTTCTTTCGGTAAATCAACACCATAGTTTGTGTTTGGTTCAGTTTTACTTTTACTAAATATAAAGATTATGACTTTAGAAAAGTCTGAAATTAAGCCTTACCCTTTTACTCTAAACAAAACATTTGACTGAAGTTTTCTGGGTACTGTATGCATATAGGACCCCACCTGGAGCATTAGGCTGCCTGCGGATGAGCCTGACTTTAAATCGGCTTTACCAAATAGAATTATCGGCCAATGCCGATATGTAGAAATAGGGCAAATATCAGCCTGATATATCGGTCGACCTCTACTCAAATATTTTCAATGGTGGAAACTTCTGACTGCTGCAGGTGAGACACTGACTGATTATTAATAATCCATACAAACTTATTTACAACTGAATTATCCCTTTAATCTGTGTTTACCAGAGCTGTGTCTGTGTGTTGCACTGAATTCATCTTAACATATATTTAAATGTTTATAAGCATTTAAAAACAAAGTTCTTCTACTTTTAAAGTAAATGTTTCTGTTTAAAGCTGAGCTGATAGTTTTATTGTGGAGGGAGGACTCGCCTCGTGGCTTCAGCTTCCAATATATTTGTGAAATCAGTATTTATTTATTCAGATATTTTAGAGAAATGATCCTGCAGTGTAGCTGCTCATGTTAATGCTCATATATTTTTACTGTGTAGTGCACCAGAAGGCTTTGATTATATAAACCAAACTTCACTTCTCTTTGCTGTCAAACACTGGAACAACTCAAGTCTGATAAGAATCTACAGCAAATATGTTTCTGTTACAAGGTTATTCACACTGGACGGCCTCTCGTACCCTCCGAGAAAACAAACAAACAAAAAGACTCTGGGAGAAAAATCATTTAAACAGGTTGTTTACAAGAAACTAGAAAAGTGATTTTGATTGAAACGAATGTTAAGACATGATGTTTTAAATATGAAGACATTCCCATAAATATTTTCATAAATAAATTAAATCAGTGTTTGTTTGGTTTTTTTTTTTATCAAATTCTACCAAACTTTTGGACACTTGATGGTAAATGTTGTGAGTTCTGGTCAGAGATCACGAGTTGAGCAGCAGTAAATCATCAGTTTTCACGGTAAATTGGTTCTTATGTCTTGGACTAAAATAAATCCAAACTTTTCCTTCCAGGTTTGTTTCAGACATGTTTTATTTGGTTCTGATTAAAATGTGCAATGATGAGTTTCAGCTTCTGGGCTGCACAGTGGCTGTTGGTTAGAACCGTTGCCTCACAGCAAGAGGGTCCTGCGTTTGAATCCAAGCGTTGTTATAGCTACCCTAAGCTACCGCCTGGCGCCGCGCCTGGCTGGGGTGTGCAACTCCAGATTGGCCTTGAGTGTATTCATGTGTGTGAAGGTCTCTGTCCTAAAGTTTAGCTCCGCCTCTCGCCCAATGACTGCAGGAGGTAAATACCAGGTCCTTCCTTACCCTGAAGAGGATCAAGCAGGTTGGGAAATCGATGGAATTCAACTTCTGGTAGATTTTTTTTTTTTTTGATCAAGGTCTATTTATTAAGAAAAAAAAGGTTAATTACAATGTAAAAGGCATCATCATTGAACTTTCTTTTTTTTTTTTAAACCCAAAACCCACCCTCAAACCCCAACCAGCCAGACAAAAAAATAATAATAAAAACATTTGTGCTGCAATGTCATTTGCCTCTATACCTTCAAAATAAGCAAGAAAAGGCTTCCAAATATAACATTTTTGGACAGAACCTTTTAGTGTATATCTTATCTTTTCTAAATGAATGTAATACATAACATCTCTGACATCTCTAACATTCTGGTAGATTTGTTTAATGATTTGTCCCAATCAAGTTTAATCATTAAAGAGTTGATAAGCTACAAAAAAAAAAACACTTTGAATTTTCAAATCAATTGAAAATATTAAATTGTCCTATTAGTGAACATATTGTTACAATGTTTGTTCAAAGCAGTAAAAAGTTTTGTAAGCAGTTTTTATGGGTAAAGAGAGCAAAATTCCTTCTAAACTTTGGACCAGAATGTATTAAACCATCATTTCAGGCTTTTATTTTGAATTTTCAAAGCAGACAGAATGTAATAAGGAGCAAAAACTCCAGTACAACCTAACAGCACATGTCAAGTGAACACGACATCAAAGCAGAATACAAGTTGCTTCTCAAAGATTCAAAGCCACAAGCATCACATGAGAAAATAAATACACTAAATGAGTTGAAGAGAAGCGAAGTGAGAGAATAAGGAATTAAATCAAAACTTCCTAAAATCTCAACGTTTCCACACACATCCTAACCACCAGGATTCTTCTCTTTCAAAGGAAGTTAAAGTTACATCACACCCACTAATAAAATAAAATGACTGATGACATCATCCTGCATCAAAAAGGTTCTGCTGTTTTTCTAAAAACAGCTGATTTTACCTGATTCAGTTCAAAAATACCAACAAAAACTTTCCACCGAGTTCAGTTTTATCACAAAATGCAAATCAAATATTTAGCATTTTTTTGTCGTCTGAATATTTAATCTTTTCTAAGTCACAAAAACCAGAAGAATTTAAAAATTATTTAAATAAATAGAAACATCTTCTGCAGTGTGAGAGTCAGTGAAGATCTGTCTCAGATCTTTAAAGGTCCTGTATCATGAAAAATCAACTTTTTGGAGCTTTTAACTATGTTGTGATGCTATTTCTTTATTTAAAAGACCTCCAGAGTGGTTTTTGGCTTAATTCGTGCATTCCTGAGTAATCCTCCTGAATCCTGCGCTCTGAGCAGCTGCTTTACTCGCTCATGTAAAACGGCTGAATTAATCCCCTTTACGTCACGGTGTCGTATCAGGAAGTTCCTGACCAATCCCTGCTGCCCCTGTAGTAGGTACGAAGCGAGCTGCGAGAGTCCGAAACAATTTGTCAGGAGCTCATCACGGCAGATGTCTAACCTACAGCCCAGAGTTCCCACACTTCAACCACCTGCTGCTCTTTATTAGCATGAGCTGCTAATAAAGACTTATCAACTCGACCCTGCTAATCACATGTCAGTATGAATCCAGCTTTACAGCTGAGCTCCACGTGACCGCAGCCCGTCCCACCACCGGATAAAAGATACAGTCACTCACCCTGCCAGCGCTCAGTCATACGTCCCGTTAGCCACGAGCTCCTGTTAGCCTCCGTGCTGCAGTTTAACCACCTCATTAATCCAGCCTCAGAACTCAGACCTGTCCCGTCGATCTCTCTCTCTCTCTGTCCGCCTCGTTCTTGGCTGCTGGTCTCGCGGTCAGTGACTACGGTCGCTGCCTCCAGAAACCCGCTCCTCGCCTACGACCTGCCTCACTTCACCTGTCCGATCCCAGTCTTGGTGTCATCTCCCGGGTCGGATCGCATCCAGTCGCGAGTGGACCGTCCTTCCCTCCAGACGCTCCTCACCACCGAGCGTCCTCTGACAAATTAGCACCTCCATTTCGTTGTATTTCATTCTAAAAATGTGCATTTGGCTGCGAGAGTTACAGAAGTTTATTTAGTGTTTCTAAACAGACCAATGGCACTCACATTTTGGAGGCGGGGTTTTAGGTAAACCGAGCGTTTTTACTTCCTGGTCACAGAATAACTTGAGAATATAAGTTATATTTCAGGACAAATGAAGTGAATATAACTCAAACAGTAAAGTTTTATCATATATGTGCCGATCCCAGACGTTGAAAACTGTAAAATAGCATGATACAGTCCCTTTAAATCCTCCTGGTGAAACGAAGAAGTTAAACTGATTCACATCGAGTCCTTGTTCAGGCTCAAAGACTCAAGTTCCTCTTCTTGGATTCATGTGAATGTTGAAAAACCAAAACCTGGATCTTCCTCTTTTCCAGAGTCGAAGGTTTTCAGCACCGACCCGGTAACTGAAGGAGGTGCACGTGGCTCATTCTCTGCACTGTTCTCTAAAAAATGCCTCACAATCAGAGACACAAGTAAAACTGACAAAGACCTGATCCAGGTGGGTGGACCTGAACCAGAACCTGACAGAAACCTGACTTCTCCACCCGACCAGGACTCACTGATGGCTGATAGACAACTGGGAATCAATGTGATGTGACGGAGCAACATGGAGATTATTTTACAAATCAGCTCTCAAAATTAGTAAAAAGCAAGCGTTCGATTTCACACAGGATACATGATGCAGGACAGCGTTACGATCAGTCTATTATTGGATTTAGATTTATTGATTTATGAACCCATCCCTGGGAGGCAGAGCGCTGCCTTTGTTACTAAAGAGGAACAATGAAAACAGTTTAAACAACAGATTACTGTCACTGACCAGGTGATATTTTATGCAGCGCAGGTGTAATACCTGTGAAATCAGCTGCTGCTACTTAGCTTTCTTTTGATGTGGGTTGTTTTTTGGTTTGGGCTTGTTTTCTGGTTTTGGGTTGTTTTTTGGTTTGGGTTTGTTTTCTGGTTTTGGGTTGTTTTTTGGTTTGGGCTTGTGCTCAGCTGATTTTTCTGGAGGTGGATGATTTTTGGGTTTATCTTTTTTAGCTGAATCGGATCCCTTGGCGTCAGGCTTGTGTCCTCCTTGTTCACTGGGAGGCCTTTTGCCTTGTTCTGAAGAAGAAAAACATGAAAGATTTTCCTAAATATCTTGTTTGTTGCATGAAAATGTGCCTGAAAAAAAAAATCTCCTTTTAGAGTTTTACAACTTGATTTATTTTTATTGGCAAAGTTTCTGTGAACGGCTGACTGCGAACATGCAGCAAACAGATGGTGACCAGCTGACAGACACGCCCAGCACAACACGGACTTCATTACATCTACAGAGGTCTGGACCACCAAGCTCAGTGCATTCGTTAAATTAAAAAATTTCAGTAAGTTACATTAAAAAGTACAAACAGGCCAAAAAGTATTGAAGTACATAGTTTTCTATAATTTTCGTGACAGTTTTTAAATGTACATATTGAATCTGTTTGTTCTGACCTGGTTTTAACCATCAACATGAATAAACTCTACAACCAGGAACATGCTGCTGGCTAAAAGCTGTTAGCATAAGACGTAGCAAACAGGAAGAGAGAACGTCTGATGTTGCCATTTGCAGCGGGGCAGGAAACATTATTCTTTGCTCTCATAGGCTAGTTTGTTAGCCAATCAGAGTCCAGCAAATTTGAATAATGAATATGAATGAGCTGCTGCTCGAGGCCTGACGGAAGGAGCCGGAACCACCCGAATTTTAATGCAGATAGATTGAAAGGTCTGTTAATAAGGGTTTTTTATATATAAAATGTTTCATATTACTGGTTAATACCTAAGAAATAACCACAAAGTCCTGAAATCTGTATGAAATGTCCTCTTTAAGTCTTGCCCCTCCATGGAAAAATAAATCAGGCGTTGACCCTGTCAGAATAAAAAAAACCCTCGGATAATTTCCTCCAGGTGTTGAAGAGCTGATCTTGCTGCTGCGTGTTCAAATGTTCATTTTGTTATTGTTTTTAGTTTTAATGAATTATTTAACATTAAGAAACACCCTGACTGCGCAGGTGAGAAGGCGGGACTCTCAGCCTCACAGCTCCAGTGCACAGTTTCAACAAATCAACATGGCAGCACCTCTAAACGGTACGTCACTGCTTCCCCTTTAACAGCAGAAGAAGGCGGAGCAAACAGGCGTGCTGAGTTATCAGGCTGGTGTAGAAGAATCAGTCGTTACATCCAGAACATCCCTGAGACTCACTGAAGTCACACTACCAAAGTTTCATTCTCATCTTGAAAAGACTTTGATGGAAACCCTGAAGATGAAAGTAAAACTGACCACTTTCAAAGTTTTCAGAATAAAAGCTTTAGGGCTTCAGACTTATAACAAACACGTTCTTGGTTTGTTCTGCTGAGTGAAGAACAAATGTTCCAGCTTCGCTCTGCACATGTTAATAAAACAGCACAAAGATTTTCATGAGCTTTAAAGGTCATGCTATAAATCATGACAGCTCTAAAACAGCAAGATTCAGGACCTTTAATAACTTAGCATGACGTCTATGGCAACACATAAAGATAAATGACTTACTGTGAGGAGGCTGGTGACCACCTTCACTCTTCTTATCTGAAGGATCAAACATGAAACATTTAAAATCAGGTGTGCTACCAACGAGTATACTTTGACTCCCAGGAAGTTTCACAACAATCCAAACCAGGATCAGAACTGCAGAACCCTTTCAGATTAAGTTTTAGGTAACTCACATGTCTTTTGTCCTGAAAAAAATGGAGGACCCTTAGAGAATCCCATCCCCTGGCCTGGTGGAAACGGACGTGGATTCCACGTTGGCTGAGACTGAATGTAAATGGGAATGGGAACAGGTTGGAAGACGGGCGGGGCAGGTGGATAATTGGGACCTATGGACATGGCCTGAGGTCTCAGTTCTACAGATTTTGGTGATGATGAAACAGAATAAAATAAAATCATTAAGCACAAGCAAGACACTTGAAAACTTAAATCAACTTTTCACAAATATTCAGGAGCCAGAATTTCTTGTTATCTTCAGATTAAAGCAGTACTAAACAACTTTTCCACAGCCGTGTCTCAGACGGACATTACTGGAACTGGTGTTCTTTTGAAATAGGCTACCTTTTGAAATGTGCTACACGTGTGCCGTTCTACAGTCTTGACTTCAATAAAACAATTTATTTTTTATTTTTGTTTCTATATTTTTCCATAAATATATTTTACCTATCAAATAAATTCTCCCAGGACAGAAACACTAAATATTATGTTATTTTTACATTCTTTACATTGTCAGAGCAACAGGCAAATGTTTGGACACACCCAGAGGAGAAGGACCCAACAATGGCCGATAAGGACCCAGAGGACTTTTATATAGAAAATATCAGGGAAGGATCATAAAAATATGTTAACAGTTCACACTCGTCATAAACAAGAATACTGTATAAACTTCTAATGACATCTTGTTATGAAATAAGTTGTTAATTCCTACTATGGCGGCATTTTTTATCAGGGCAGCATAAATCATCAGAACACCACTTCCTGCTGAGACCCAAATTACTGAACATCCTGTTTTTGGTTCTTTTTAAACTCAGAGTTCTTGAGAGGTGTATTACCTATTGCTGACATGTTTCGGCGTGTTTACTTCCGCCTTCTTCAGAGCTGTTATTGCTTTAGGTGTTACTTCCTTTTATGAGCGGGCAGCAGGGGACGATGTCGCCCCACAGTCATTCACATCATCATCAGTCATCACAGTCATTATTTTCTCTGTTGTTCCTTTAATGTGTAGAAAATAATGACTGTGATGAAAAAATACAACATCAACACACCAACGAAACCATTCAAGACAATAAAACAACAACTGGTGCATCCAAAGGACAAAATACCATCCGATAAAAAATGCGGCGTTATCTACGAGATCCCATGCAAACTGTGCCATAAAACATACATAGGAGAAACTGGACGTCAACTCAACACACGGAAAATATAACATCAGAAAGAATGCGAGAAAGAAACAAAACGAAGACACACAAGAGCAACAAAACAAGAAGCAGAAACTACAATAAAAAATCAGCTGTCATTGACCACTGCACAAGAGAAAACCATATCATGGACTGGGACAACACAAGGATCATCAACACAGAACAACAAAAATACAAAAGATGGATAAAGGAGGCGATTGAAATAAGAAGACGTGGCCACAACACCATGAACCGGGACGATGGAGTCTACTTGTTGGACCACAGCTGGGACTCCATCATCACCAGGGAAGAAGCGGGCAGCAGGGGGCGACATCGTCCCCTGCTGCCCGCTCATAAAAGGAAGTAACACCTAAAGCAATAACAGCTCTGAAGAAGGCGGAAGTAAACACGCCGAAACATGTCAGCAACAGGTAATACACCTCTCAAGAACTCTGAGTTTAAAAAGAACCAAAAACAGGATGATCTTTCAACACTCAGTAAGAACCTACCTCAAGACCAAATTACTGAAGTTATTAAGTGTAATATAGGAGGACCAGAGGATCCAGAGTGATGAACATGTTTTTCGGTGAGTATCCACTTCAAGTTTCAAAACACTAGCTTAAAATTATTTTGTACGGCTTTAACAGTTCCTCAGACTTTGGACCTGAACTTTTTCAGAGGGAAGTTATTTCTGATCTCTGAATCATTCAGGCAGAAAAAGGCTCCTAAGCTCAAGGAATGAACCAGATCTGAACACAGAACCAGTTAAACCGGATCATTAGGCTCTTTGTTACCAGCTGTCTGTCACAGAACCAGTTTAGTTTAACCTACAAGTTCCTTTTGATGTTTCTAGATGATTGTTGACAACAAAATACACATACGGGATTCTGGCTGAGAGGCATCATCTGCAGTACTTTCAGGTCCTGAACCGGATGCTTTTGGTTCATCTGTAAAAGACAAATAACCAAACAGTTTGTTTCTTATTCTCTTACACAAACACCAACACACACACACAGAGGTCGATAATGTCCGAACAGAAATAAATAAGATTTTCTGAGGCGTCATCTCTTCTTGTCCCCTGTATATCTGTGTGCAGTGTCTCTCAGACATTTTGGTCTTAGTTTGACTGTTCTTGTGTTGTCTTGGTGTGTTGAGTCGGTTTAGTATCTGGTGTTCACGCACTCCTTCATTCGGTCTGAGAATTCAGTTCTCATGACTTTCACCCACTCTTGCTTCAATTAGCCCGACCAGTTTCACCTGTCTGCTCCTCTTAAAACGCTGTGGAGGAGCAGATAGTGGTTGACAGTTAGTTGAATGCTTTCACGCTTCCTGACCGGCACTAGTTCTTGTTGGTTTGTCTATTGTCTGTGTTTTTTGGATGTTTAAAGTGGCCCTTCCATTAAAAACGTTTTTTCTGAGGTTTCTGTTGAATATTTTAGCTCCACAGGTGTTCTTACCTTCATAGTGGGTGTGAAAACAGGTCAACAACTTCTCTTTCAGTTTTAATCTCTCAAACTACACAGGTGGTGATAAAACCCGAGTTCTCTCGAGTCCAAACGGCCTGTATCTGTTTCATCACAACTCCTTTATTTGTTAGTATTTGGCAGCTCCCACAGTTGAAACCACACCCAGCATGCTGCTGGCTAAAAGCTGTTAGCATAAGACGTAACAAACAGGAAGAGAGAACGTCTGATGTTGCCATGGGCAGCGGGGAAGGATACACTATACCTTGCTATCGTAGTCTTGTTTGTTAGCCAATCAGAGTCCAGAAAAATTCAAATAATGAATATGAACGAGCTGCTGTCAAAGCAGCCTGACAGAACGAGCCGGAACCACCCGAATTTTAATGCAGACAGATTGAAATGTCTGTTAATCAGTGTTTGTTACATATAAAATGTTTCATATTACTGGTTAATACTTAAGAAATAACAACAAAGTCCTGAAATTTGTATGAAATGGCCTCTTTAAGGATTACTGACTCTGGATCGTTTGTTGGACCTTGTTTTTCATCTCACCTTGTTTGGATTATCTCATCTTTCACATGTTGGATCTCCAGGTTTTCATCTCCTGCCTGTCGGTGAGTGAACTGTTTTATTGAACTTTGCCAGTTTAATGGACTTTATTTTTGGACATTGGACACTGGATTCTCTCTCTCAATCTGTGTTGACCCCTGCTTGTGTCTTGAAATCCCACTCTGTCTTGTCCCCCAGTAAGTGGCATCACCATTAGCGACGCTAGCTCTGCTAACTAACCAGTTTGTTTCACAGCATCTATTTCATGCCCTGATTCTTCAGTAAACACTTTTTAAACCTGCCATCAGCATTTAACAGCTGCTTTTGGGTTCAGCATGCACTAAAGTTACACTTGTCAGATGTCTTTCCTGCATGTTCCGAACGGATCACTTTGCGTCCTGTACGTCTTGGTTCCCCTCGTCTTCAAGAGATTCTGTTCTTAAAGGAACTCTAAGCAAGTTTAAGTAGGCCTGTCACGATAGCAAATTTTGCTGTACGATTAATTGTCTCAAAATTTATTGCGATAAACGATAATATTGTACTAAATGACAATACTGGCATTTTGAAACCATTTGACTAATGTAATGTTAATTCTATAATAATGCAAGTACACCCTTTCAAAGATCAATAAACTTTAATTTAAAAAAAAAAAACTTTTTCCACTGGAACTGAAAGAAATTTTACAACCAAACTAAAATGATAAATAGAATGGACTCTCAGTCTCATTGTTAATGAACAAAAACCAAACACAGCCAAAAACAATAAATGGGATAAATAAAGTCTGTTTGTGACATGTATGTTCGTCCAGGCAACTCATATTGGCTGTCAAATTTTTGCAGCATTTTTCGAAATGCTGGCTTCTCAACAATATTAACGGGGAGCATCTCTTTACTAATTAAACGGACAACGCTGTCTGTGAGTGTGCCCCATTTTGCGCTGTCCCGTTTGTATTTTGTCTGCCGGTTAAACGCCCCAGTAATTGTAGTTTGTCGGGAGGACGTAGATGGCCCTTCTGTTGATGTTTTTCCCAGCTGGGAAAACTGCAGAGGGTGGTTGTGTCTTAAGTGCAGATGCAAGTTTGTTGTATTGCCACTTTTAGTTGCTATTTTCTTAAAACACATGCGGCATACTGGTTCGCACAAGTTAACTGGTTCACCGCGGTCATTTGCGATAAAACCAAAGTGCTCCCACACTGCAGCAGTTACATTCGGCTTCGAAACTAATTCCATCGGCCTTTTATTAGCTCGCTCTGGGCTTGCTTCAACTCACGGGCAGCAAATTTCTTAAACGTATGGGGTGAAGGCACCGCTTCCTCTTATTAGCTCTGAGCTAATAGCACCGCTAATAGCTCTCGTGCAACACAGTCATACATCCATGCACTCAGTCTACACTCTACAGTTGTTGTGATGACAGACGCCATCTGCTGGCAGGGAGGTGTTGCAGCAGGACAAGCTGGCTGTCAATTAAGAGCTTGTGCTGGGTAAAGAGAGAGAAATTTATCGCGGCCAAAAAACTTACCGTGCTCATTTTTTCTTATCGCGCAATTAATTGACTTATTGATTATCGCGACAGGCCTAAGTTTAACCACAAATAAAATGTATAGAACTGTACAATTTCTTCCTCATACATGCTCCAACAATTTTATTAGTTATTAATAGAGCTTGTTTGGGTCGGACACACACCGTACTTTCCAGAAGCCCTCGAATGCATCATGGAGTCATGCGCGTCCACGCTTAGGCGTAGCGTTTGCTATTGCTAGCTAAAAGCCGCAGAGAGAGTTGCGTTTGAAGCATGAATTCTACCAAGAACAAGAGAACACACTCCAGCCTAGAATCCAACCAAGAGTTTTTTCCAGCGTGACAAAAAGGGAGAAACTTGAGTCAGATCGACGGAGGTAAAGATTGGTTCAGCATTTGAGAAGTGGAAAATGCTGAGAGAATCTCAG
The DNA here is from genome assembly GCA_006937955.1 of Pachypanchax playfairii. Lineage (NCBI taxonomy): Eukaryota > Metazoa > Chordata > Actinopteri > Cyprinodontiformes > Aplocheilidae > Pachypanchax > Pachypanchax playfairii. Next base: position 2,049,803 of record SSNP01000038.1, on the reverse strand, counting down.
TATGAGAAAAAACCTTCAGTGGGCTTCATTTTTGCTTGAAAGGTAAGAAATTACTAAATACGTGGAGAAAAGAGTTGTGTCAGGTTCTGTGAGTGACTGTACTGAGTGAGTCATCTTCTCAGGAAGAAGATCTTTGGTTGGAGCTGGAACACCTGCTCGTTGAGCTGCTCGTTGAGCTACGCGGGGGAAGAAGAAGCAGGCGCGCCTGCTGGATTACATTTGGACTCTCCCGAGCTCTGTGAAACCCGAGTCGTCCGAACCCGTCTCTCTGTCTGCTTATTGCCCTGAGTTTGATCATTGTTAAAAAATAAAGTCAGTTTTAACAACTCTGAAATCTGAGTCCAGCCTGAGTTCTGCATGTGAGTCAAACGCTTATCTGAGTCCATGAAAAGTTGATGCTTTCAGGAGTTTCGAAGTCATGCTTGCAAATCTGTAAATTGTTGAATACAGGACTGACTCAGCTGCGAATGCACATAAAGCATGCACGCGCCTCATGCACGAAGTTAAGGCTGCTGTTACGCTTTAGCCTGACGGGTCAAGCGCGAGCCCAAAAATTTCAAAGTCCTTTACAGTTGCTTTAATGTTTTAAAGTATCACACACCTGATTCAGAGGACTGGATTCTGTCAGCAGTTTCCAGCTTGATGGAATCTGCTCCATGACTTTCTATGAGATCTGCTGAATGTTTCAAACATGCCACACAGTGAGGACCAGCAGCAGGAAACACTGATCCAAGAACCGCAGCAACAATTTCTCTGGATTTCAGCTGTACCAGCATCAACTTCATGTTAAAGAAATTCATGTGTTATTTGCTTTCCGGTCTCATGAACTCTCAGGCACATCCATGCTAGTGTTCAGATAAAAATCCAGATTTTGTTGTTTATTTTCTCTACAAATTAAAAGATTTACCTGGTTTAAGAAGAGGCAGTCTGTCCTCAAAAGGCTGTGAGAGGAGCCGCATCAGATTGTCCTGCATGGCTGCAGCAAAGGTTTGGGCTGCGACCACCCGCTTGGAGTCCAGGTTAACTCGAGGAGTGTAAGGGTCAAACTTAACCACCTTCGGCAACTCAAATGAAGCCTGTGAGGAACAAAAGAAAACAGGAAGACATTTTCTCCTCCCTCAATGGCAATAATTACTTCATCTGCAGGATTTTAATTGTCACATAAAATCGGTTGAATTTTCCTTAAAAATAAAGATCTTCTGCCCTTTTCCACCTTCATCCCACCTGGAGAAAAGCTGGAGTTTGGGACTGACTCATCAGATTGTTGATCTCCTCACTGGCTCTCTTCATTATCTCACTGTTCTCATTAAACCTCTTCATCATGCCTCTGAGTTTGGTCTGACCCGCCTCCAGCTCACAGTCCAACTCGTGTTGCGCTACACGCTCGTCATGGTCCAACATCTCCCTCATCTGCTGGTACACTGCGCCCATGGCTGCCTTCTTCTTCTCCGCTACGTCCTGCGAGGAGTAAAGCTCAAATGATCCAACGATTTCATGTTTTTATTGAAATGTGAGGTGTGTAAAACATACCTTGATTTTGCTTTGCAGCTCACTCATCTGAAGAACAACAGAATCGGTCCTCTCAATCTTCCCGTCCAGGACACTCAACTTCTCTCTGAATTCAGTCTGCACAGAAAAACCTGACAGTGAAACTTCTGAGTGAAAAGCAGCTCTGAGTTCCAACGATAAGCTGAGGTGTTCCACCAACAATATACACATTTTACACCCAGTTATCTGGTCATGACATCGTTCTCAGGAGAATCTTGTTCACCTCACCAACATCACAGAGATCAAAAGAAGCTAACACATTCAGTCCAGAATTTTTCCTGCTTGCATGAAGCTCTAAAAAAAATATTTAGAGAAATAAAAAAGTCCAATTAGCCCCACCTGCTTCAGGTTCTTCTGCTCCTCAGGTGATGTGAAGTTGCAGCCTTTGTGCACCTGCTGCAGACAGAAGCTGCAGATCAGGCGGATGTGGTCGGAGCAGAAGTGCGCCATCAGCTTGTGGTGTTCAGAGCAGATGTGTTCTGACAAATCCCCGACAGGTTCGGTCAGCTGATGGAGGCGGAAGATGGGATTCTCCCGGTGAGGCTGCAGGTGCTCGTTACAGTAAGAAGCCATACAGGTGAGGCAGGTCTGCGACGCCTCGGCTTCCATGCAGGTGTCACAGCGTACCACATCCTTCTTCTCAGGTTTGCTCTCCTCCTCAAGCTCTCTGGATTCGCTCTTGGTGGACCTGCCTCTGAAAGTCTCCACCACGGTGCTGAGGACCGTGTTCTTCTTCAGCTCCGGTTTGGACTCGAACAGGGTCTGACACTGCGGACAGCTGTAGGAATCCTTCCAGGTGGCGAGCAGACAGTCATGGCAGAAGTTGTGTCCGCAGGGGATGGTCACCGGACAGTCAAAGGGACTCAGACAGATGCTGCAGGTCAGATCCTCCTCCAGACTCAACAGAGAAAACTGAGACTCGTCTACATCCGCCATCATGAGACCTGAAGGCTGCAACGAGAAACGAAACTTATCTGTTTCCTGGACCGTGATCACCTCGGTATTTATTCACGTCAATTATTAACCGAGACGATTCTGGTAATACGGTGACGTCACAGTTCGCCCTCTTACCTGTTGTGAGTGTTTTAAACTTCAGAAACGGGTCCAGTTCTGCAAGTTGACCGTGTAGCTACTTTTAGTTTCATCTCACATGATCATAGCTCCAGTAGGGCCGAGCGTTAATCTGCTGCGTCTCCACAGCTCCACCCTGCAGCTCACTTCACTTCATGAAAGTATGGCAAGCCGTTTATTCCATATCAGACACTATTTGGCTCAGTTAATTTTATCTGTGAATAAGTTGAACACTGACATCAACCAACAACACAATCTGGACATTGTTTTAGGGAAAAAAAACATGAAATTTTATCTGCCATCACGTTTTTATATGTGACAACAACATATTTACACATCACAGACTGGAGTAAATACAAACTTTGACCTCTTTCAAAAAACATTTTTTATCAGGTCATAACTTTCAAAATGTCTTCTGGGTCTCCGTTTCTACAATTTCAGACATTATATCACTAGAAGACACCTCGTCCAGCGCTGCAGCGCCGTCGGCGGCCATCTTGAGTCCGGTATAGACTCCACTACATTACAGTGTAATCACAGCAGACTGAAGAGATTCTGTCTTGTTTTTTTGCTATAAACAAGTGATTCAGTGTAATTTAAGATTAGTAGTGGTCTTAAGTAGTATTTAGTAAAACACAACAAATATAACAGAGAAGCATAAGTTATTAATCAGTTATTTTACTGAATGTTTTTATTATTATTATATACAGTAAAACGAAATTAGATCTGTTCCAAGTATCAGTGCAAAAAAGCAGTTTGAAAAAGATATATAAAAGATAAACATATCAAAATATTTGCAAAATATATACATAAAGTATATACAATATAAACTGGGAGGTGATGTGTGAGTATAAATATATGTTCCACAAGATGTAAGTTTTCTTTCGTTTTATTATAGAGTATTGCTCATTGATTAGAAATAACTGCACAGAGGTTTTATAAAATAGTATTTTACAATACAGTATATATGGTTTAACATAAGATCAAAGTAGTAGTAATACATGCATGTATAAATACACACACACTAATATATCAGTATTGAGGTTGATAACTGTGATGTATCTTGTGAGGTCACAGATCGGCTTATTTCAGCTCTGGATGATTGTTGTTGAAAAATTCCATACGGATGAATCAGGTGAGTGAATTTTATAAAAAAGGATTTATTATAAAATCATGCTGATTGAGAGCAGTCAGTCAAATGATAGTACATCAGAATGAGGCTCGAAAGCGCGATGCTTGTTGGGCTGTTTTATAGTGATGCTGATACAGAGAGGCTATCAGAACCCTGGACCTCATCAGAACCCTGGACCTCATCAGAACCCTGGAAGTCATCAGAACCCTGGATTTCATCAGAACCCTGTGTTTAGAATGTCCTGATGAGATGATGAGGATCTAATCTAAGTACTTGTTGATGAAGAAACTAAGAACAAGATGTCTTAAGTCATAATTATTTGTAACTGTGTCATGGTTGTCATGAGGAAACCTGAATTTCTTCTATAATTCCCCCTTTTTTGAACCATAAAACTCCTTTTATAGTAATCAAAAATTAAAGGAAGATATTAACATAATATGAACATAATCACAAAATAATTATCACAATGCAATCACCAAACACATAACCTTCCAGGAATGGAGATGAACCCCAAAATTAAATTAAAGATTAAATTTTTTGAAAAGAATATACAGTTTATTGTTTACAGCATCTGTTCCCATTTAAGTTCTGGGGAACTCTGGGGTTGATGTGAAACATCTGCAGGGAAGCACAAGATATGATACTATTTAAATATAAATAAATAATAAATACATAGATAAATAGATAATAAATAAAGAGAATAAATGGAGTTTTAATACATGACATGAAAACAGAGTCTTATGATGATACAGCTACTCCTCAAAGAACCAGAAAGCTGAAGATGGATGGAATAACTTCATCTCTCTAAATGGAATATCAAAACCAGGGCTTGCCGGATTTCAGAGGTAAGACTGGACATTATTATTTTTTTGACAAAATGCATATTTTGTACCGTATGTCCACCAGCCTTCTAACATGAGCTCCATAGGAACACCGGTGTTTATTTATCTGACACTTTAGAAATTATATATCCCATAACATTGAGTACAGCTGACAGAAGAGTGTTAAGGTAGAAATAAATAATATTACTGGTTTAAACTCCCCGTTGATGAACTTACTCACGATTTCTGCAGCTTTGGTTCATTATCAACAGAAGTGTTTGTGTGATTTCAAAATAAACGTTTATCAGCTCTCTGGGGTGAGAACGGGAATAAATTGTGAAGTAAAAGTTAATGTGAATAAAATGTGAAGAAGAATTAAGAGAATATGACTAATAATCTTTTTATTTTTTGTGTAGACTCTAAAATCTCTTGTTTTGGATTTAAAAGGTTTTCCAAATTGACATCAGGAGAAAGTGGAAGGTGTCTGAAGAAGAGAAGGTTTCACAGACCAATAGTCTTCGTTCTCTGCAGTGAACATTTCAAACCAGAAGATTTTAATCCAACTGGTCACATCATCAGACTGAGAGAGCCCTCAAGCATGGAGGTGGCTGGACTGGAAAGCAACATGATTCCCAAAGGAATTCGTAATGAAATTCCCAATGGAATGCCATGTGGTGCTTACCATGGCAGCCACACCACTCAGGTTCCCCCTCACCAGCAACACAGCCCACTGGCTGAAAGTGCCAGGGGCATCAACAGCAGCAGTCCTACTCCTCAGGCCACCTCTGCACTGAGGAGCGTCATTTTGTACCGTTCCAGCAGCAGCTATTATCCCATGTAGAGCCAAAGGCCAGAGGACCAGCAGTCCCAGCAGGGCAGATGACCTCAGCAAGTTTTACCCTCCAAGTTTTCTGACTGCTCAGTGATCATCACTGAGGTTGAGGCTAGAGAGGACAAAGACCGCCGACTCTCCGCAGTACGAGTACACCAACAATCCTGGTGAGTCCTCAGAGGAGCTGCAACAACGGTACAGTCACAAATCCCAACAGTCACACGAGAACCTTCTCTGCTGCAGCTATCAGGCTCAGGAGAACGTTCTTCAGCACACTGAGAACCACCAGAACTCTTTTGCCCCTGACCTTATCCATAGTGAGGAGGGTAAGTCCTTCATACAGCACAACAGATACCTCAACACACTGGATGAAGAGCCACCAGTGCTGACCTATGAAGGAGGTTCCCGAGCTGATGGTTTCTATCAAGAGAACTCTTTCACTAAAGACACCTCCTCAAGTGATGGAGACCCTCGGAGCTCTGATAAAGACGGCTCCACAGATGATGAATCACCCTCCTCATCCTCCTCAGAGAGCTGCTGGTTTGCATGGAGACTTTCAAGTTGAGGTCAAAACCACTGCGCTGCCCCACAAGCTCCGCCTCAAGTACAGAGCTTTGTCCAATGGAGTGGCTGGAGCTCAGGTGGAAGGACTGATGAGCAGCTCCATGTCCCCTTCACCCACTCTGCCCCAGCACCCATACTTGGCTCTGCCCAGCAACCCTCACAGCAGCCAGGCCAACGGAGAGAACAAAGAGCTTCAGACTGACTTTGTAGAAGAAGTCAATCCTCAGGTGAAGGAGGCTAAAAAGGAAGGAGCGAAGAAAGGATCCCAAGAGAGTCTGCGGGAGGGGTGGATGCAATAAAAGACGAGATTTTTACATAAAAACCCTAAATAAACCAAAACAAAACCTGACATTTAAAATGATGTGAAATGTTAATGTGTTTGTGAGAAATATGTTCAGAGACTTTCCTGGTGTAAAATACAACTTTTACTGACAACACTGTGTTGTATTTATGAATCGCGCTGGTTCTGAAAACAAATTTCATGATATTTTCAATTTGGTGAAATGTCAACAAGTTTTTTCAATCTATTTTAAACAAATTTAGCAGTAATGTTTAGTTTTATTCTGTTACAATCATTTTAAAACTTTAAACAAACAGAAAACAGAACAAAATAAATGGCAATTTTGAATGCTGATTAATTTCAAGCAGATATTTTTTAAAAGGGACATGAGGAGAAAAAACTCAAAGGTGTAACTCTGCTTCTATCACAACACACACACACAAAATAAATACATTAAAAAGGTAAATAAAACCAAAGCCTTTTTGCTTGAAGAACAAAAAAGTTTTTAAAAATAATCAAAAAGAACCTGTTTTTTCTTTGTGTCTAGTGCCACCTACTGGTTACACAACCAGTTTACGATGTAATAAAACTGTCACCATGGAGACTTTTACAGGAATTAAAAGCTACATTTCAACTTATTCAAAATATTTAAATTAAGTATGTAATGTTTATTTATACAGTAACGATCACCATTCACCAATAAATATCACAATAAATAAATAAAATAAAAAACATTCAAATATTAAATAGACATTAAAAATGTAGAGAATGTTTTAAAACAAATGATAATATTTTAGTAAAAAATAAGTTTGTCATGATTTAAAAGGACCTTAGCTGTCAAATCAAAGCAATGACAACACATTTTTAAAAATACAATCTGTTGAATTTTAATTCTTCAGAGAAAATATTTAGAACTTTTCCTCTTTGTCAAACGTATTATATTACAAATTCATATAGTAGTAAAAACTAATGCACAAAATATTGATTTTAGTGTAAATCAGGAAAACTTCTATTACAGCTCACATTCTGATGTGAAAACAAACACTAGATGCTGATACTGTCGAACAGGTAACAACTCACCTGCAAAACAAATAGTATCACTAGATGTTCCTTGGCTTCAACACGCCTGGTTTGGATGAGCAGGTCAGGCCTTTGTAGAATTTGTTGACATTATAAAGGAATTAAATCATTTCAGTCAGGTGTTTTGGAGTTGAAAAACATCTACAACATGAAGGACAGCAGCTCTCGAGGACTGGAGACTGAAACCCCGGGTTCAGACACTTCACCTGTCTTCCCTGTTTAGTGGTGGTCAGAAGGTTCGGTGGCAGCTGTGCAATGGCAGGCTTGTTTCTATCAGCCTGCTCCAGCTGTGGTTATGTAGTTTATCACAACTGACAACTTGTAGCATGAAGCGCTTTGTGTGTTGTCTTGACTACTGAAAGCTCTTTACAAATAAAAGACCATTTATCACTTCCTGTACCCCCTGCAGCTCTTCTGACAGGAATTTCATACCATTTCTGTTAGAAAACCCATCAAAGTAAATATGAACAAATTATAAAATGGTAGAGTTGCTTTATTAGTGAATATTTGAAAGTAAATATATACAGGAAGTGCTTATAATAAACAAAACAAAACCATAAAAACATTTTTATGCTGCAAATATTTCAACTATCACGGTCATGGTGAGGTTACTCCTGCTGACATGAGCCAACTATTTTCTTCTTCTCTCTGCGTCCTTGGGGAAGCCATACATTCTGATTTCTCTCTCAGACCGATTGCTACATCCATATGCAACGCAGCCAACCATGGTAAGATAATCAACCTATAAAAGTATTATTAAAATACAATTTTTGTACAATATTGAACAAAACCAAAAATAGAGATATAAAATTACATTTTAAAATTTTACCCAACCATAAAATTTGTAATTTCAATTTTTAACCCACTGACTGAAATTTTATTTGAAATCAAGAAAAGAAACAAAAACTATTCAAAATAAGAAAGTTATTCAAAAGAGTTTTATTAGGTCTTTATTAGGCACATTGCTCAAATTTGTTGAGATTCAGCTTATTGGTGCATAATAACTAAACAGAATGTTGGTAAAAATGCTTTATTAAAAATGCTATTATACATGTTGTACAAGTTTGGTTATTTATTTTTCACAATTAACACACACACTTATTTTTTTATCTACCGTGTTTGACCATACAGTTTTATTGAAATTTTCTTTTTTAATTAATGAGTTACTATTAGTCAGACTATAGAAGCCTGATAAACTGGGTTATAGATACATGTACTGTGTTCACATAATAATATAAAGTAATAATTGTAAACTGTATTCTACTGAACATAACAGGTCATCATTCAAAGCATAAACAGCTACATATTTTCTTCAAGGTAAGCTGGAGCAGAGATGTTGCATTATCATTCTAGCTTTCAGAAAACCACTTTAAATGATTACAACTCGAGTTTAGGGCTTCTTGTAGGACATAAAGTTACTAAATATGCTTATATTGAGCATTGTGTTGCATTACTACATCAAATATATTGCTATAATATATTACAGTAATATATGTGGTCTAAATGTATTCTACAATGTGTTAGGACTCTCGTATTCCTCTAAAATGTAGAACAGTGTCGAGTGTCTGTCTTCCTAGAAATGCTCGGATAAAATAAAAAATAAATAAGTTACTCTGTGAAGTAATTAGGACACATTATTATTCAATAATTACCAAAAATCGCCAGGAGAAATGTGAACGTCTTTCAAACTGACTTACGGCGCTGTTTGAAACTCCATGAACCACGTGACCGCGAGTTCAACGCGTGTCTCTGGTTATGCTTAAATTCTACGTCTTAGCGCATGCGCGACTGTTATATGACGTCACAAAGCTACCACATAAAAGATAGACTCCCAACAGTTTAAAGTTCATTTCCAGTAAGGAACAGTTCGTTTAAAGATGGCTACAGCTTCAACAAAGACACAAAAGAATTCTCTGCAAGAACCCCAGCATAAAACCAAGAAAGGAGACATGTTTAGTAAGGTTTTGGGAAAGCCAAATAAAAAGGATTACGTAAACAAGGAGGCAATAACTCAAAACAACTTGTCAAGAAGAGAGACAGAAAATGTGGAAAAAGATGAATCTCTTGACAAAAAATGCGTAAATGAATGCAGTCTGGACCTCGCTGCACCAAAGA
>SSNP01000038.1:2014884-2036423 GCA_006937955.1 Pachypanchax playfairii | reverse complement strand
AATTTCTTCTATAATTCCCCCTTTTTTGAACCATAAAACTCCTTTTATAGTAATCAAAAATTAAAGGAAGATATTAACATAATATGAACATAATCACAAAATAATTATCACAATGCAATCACCAAACACATAACCTTCCAGGAATGGAGATGAACCCCAAAATTAAATTAAAGATTAAATTTTTTGAAAAGAATATACAGTTTATTGTTTACAGCATCTGTTCCCATTTAAGTTCTGGGGAACTCTGGGGTTGATGTGAAACATCTGCAGGGAAGCACAAGATATGATACTATTTAAATATAAATAAATAATAAATACATAGATAAATAGATAATAAATAAAGAGAATAAATGGAGTTTTAATACATGACATGAAAACAGAGTCTTATGATGATACAGCTACTCCTCAAAGAACCAGAAAGCTGAAGATGGATGGAATAACTTCATCTCTCTAAATGGAATATCAAAACCAGGGCTTGCCGGATTTCAGAGGTAAGACTGGACATTATTATTTTTTTGACAAAATGCATATTTTGTACCGTATGTCCACCAGCCTTCTAACATGAGCTCCATAGGAACACCGGTGTTTATTTATCTGACACTTTAGAAATTATATATCCCATAACATTGAGTACAGCTGACAGAAGAGTGTTAAGGTAGAAATAAATAATATTACTGGTTTAAACTCCCCGTTGATGAACTTACTCACGATTTCTGCAGCTTTGGTTCATTATCAACAGAAGTGTTTGTGTGATTTCAAAATAAATGTTTATCAGCTCTCTGGGGTGAGAACGGGAATAAATTGTGAAGTAAAAGTTAATGTGAATAAAATGTGAAGAAGAATTAAGAGAATATGACTAATAATCTTTTTATTTTTTGTGTAGACTCTAAAATCTCTTGTTTTGGATTTAAAAGGTTTTCCAAATTGACATCAGGAGAAAGTGGAAGGTGTCTGAAGAAGAGATGGTTTCACAGACCAAGAGTCTTCGTTCTCTGCAGTGAACATTTCAAACCAGAAGATTTTAATCCAACTGGTCACATCATCAGACTGAGAGAGCCCTCAAGCATGGAGGTGGCTGGACTGGAAAGCAACATGATTCCCAAAGGAATTCGTAATGAAATTCCCAATGGAATGCCATGTGGTGCTTACCATGGCAGCCACACCACTCAGGTTCCCCCTCACCAGCAACACAGCCCACTGGCTGAAAGTGCCAGGGGCATCAACAGCAGCAGTCCTACTCCTCAGGCCACCTCTGCACTGAGGAGCGTCATTTTGTACCGTTCCAGCACCAGCTATTATCCCATGTAGAGCCAAAGGCCAGAGGACCAGCAGTCCCAGCAGGGCAGACGACCTCAGCAAGTTTTACCCTCCAAGTTTTCTGACTGCTCAGTGATCATCACTGAGGTTGAGGCTAGAGAGGACAAAGACCGCCGACTCTCCGCAGTACGAGTACACCAACAATCCTGGTGAGTCCTCAGAGGAGCTGCAACAACGGTACAGTCACAAATCCCAACAGTCACACGAGAACCTTCTCTGCTGCAGCTATCAGGCTCAGGAGAACGTTCTTCAGCACACTGAGAACCACCAGAACTCTTTTGCCCCTGACCTTATCCATAGTGAGGAGGGTAAGTCCTTCATACAGCACAACAGATACCTCAACACACTGGATGAAGAGCCACCAGTGCTGACCTATGAAGGAGGTTCCCGAGCTGATGGTTTCTATCAAGAGAACTCTTTCACTAAAGACACCTCCTCAAGTGATGGAGACCCTCGGAGCTCTGATAAAGACGGCTCCACAGATGATGAATCACCCTCCTCATCCTCCTCAGAGAGCTGCTGGTTTGCATGGAGACTTTCAAGTTGAGGTCAAAACCACTGCGCTGCCCCACAAGCTCCGCCTCAAGTACAGAGCTTTGTCCAATGGAGTGGCTGGAGCTCAGGTGGAAGGACTGATGAGCAGCTCCATGTCCCCTTCACCCACTCTGCCCCAGCACCCATACTTGGCTCTGCCCAGCAACCCTCACAGCAGCCAGGCCAACGGAGAGAACAAAGAGCTTCAGACTGACTTTGTAGAAGAAGTCAATCCTCAGGTGAAGGAGGCTAAAAAGGAAGGAGCGAAGAAAGGATCCCAAGAGAGTCTGCGGGAGGGGTGGATGCAATAAAAGACGAGATTTTTACATTAAAACCCTAAATAAACCAAAACAAAACCTGACATTTAAAATGATGTGAAATGTTAATGTGTTTGTGAGAAATATGTTCAGAGACTTTCCTGGTGTAAAATACAACTTTTACTGACAACACTGTGTTGTATTTATGAATCGCGCTGGTTCTGAAAACAAATTTCATGATATTTTCAATTTGGTGAAATGTCAACAAGTTTTTTGCAATTTATTTTAAACAAATTTAGCAGTAATGTTTAGTTTTATTCTGTTACAATCATTTTAAAACTTTAAACAAACAGAAAACAGAACAAAATAAATGGCAATTTTGAATGCTGATCAATTTCAAGCAGATATTTTTTAAAAGGGACATGAGGGGAAAAAACTCAAAGGTGTAACTCTGCTTCTATCACAACACACACACACAAAATAAATACATTAAAAAGGTAAATAAAACCAAAGCCTTTTTGCTTGAAGAACAAAAAATTTTTTTTAAATAATCAAAAAGAACCTGTTTTTTCTTTGTGTCTAGTGCCACCTACTGGTTACACAACCAGTTTACGATGTAATAAAACTGTCACCATGGAGACTTTTACAGGAATTAAAAGCTACATTTCAACTTATTCAAAATATTTAAATTAAGTATGTAAAGTTTATTTATACAGTTACGATCACCATTCACCAATAAATATCACAATAAATAAATAAAATAAAAAACATTCAAATATTAAATAGACATTAAAAATGTAGAGAATGTTTTAAAACAAATGATAATATTTTAGTAAAAAATAAGTTTGTCATGATTTAAAAGGACCTTAGCTGTCAAATCAAATCAATGACAACACATTTTTAAAAATACAATCTGTTGAATTTTAATTCTTCAGAGAAAATATTTAGAACTTTTCCTCTTTGTCAAACGTATTATATTACAAATTCATATAGTAGTAAAAACTAATGCACAAAATATTGATTTTAGTGTAAATCAGGAAAACTTCTATTACAGCTCACATTCTGATGTGAAAACAAACACTAGATGCTGATACTGTCGAACAGGTAACAACTCACCTGCAAAACAAATAGTATCACTAGATGTTCCTTGGCTTCAACATGCCTGGTTTGGATGAGCAGGTCAGGCCTTTGTAGAATTTGTTGACATTATAAAGGAATTAAATCATTTCAGTCAGGTGTTTTGGAGTTGAAAAACATCTACAACATGAAGGACAGCAGCTCTCGAGGACTGGAGTCTGAAACCCCGGGTTCAGACACTTCACCTGTCTTCCCTGTTTAGTGGTGGTCAGAAGGTTCGGTGGCAGCTGTGCAATGGCAGGCTTGTTTCTATCAGCCTGCTCCAGCTGTGGTTATGTAGTTTATCACAACTGACAACTTGTAGCATGAAGCGCTTCGTGTGTCGTCTTGACTACTGAAAGCTCTTTACAAATAAAAGACCATTTATCACTTCCTGTACCCCCTGCAGCTCTTCTGACAGGAATTTCATACCATTTCTGTTAGAAAACCCATCAAAGTAAATATGAACAAATTATAAAATGGTAGAGTTGCTTTATTAGTGAATATTTGAAAGTAAATATATACAGGAAGTGCTTATAATAAACAAAACAAAACCATAAAAACATTTTTATGCTGCAAATATTTCAACTATCACGGTCATGGTGAGGTTACTCCTGCTGACATGAGCCAACTATTTTCTTCTTCTCTCTGCGTCCTTGGGGAAGCCATACATTCTGATTTCTCTCTCAGACCGATTGCTACATCCATATGCAACGCAGCCAACCATGGTAAGATAATCAACCTATAAAAGTATTATTAAAATACAATTTTTGTACAATATTGAACAAAACCAAAAATAGAGATATAAAATTACATTTTAAAATTTTATCCAACCATAAAATTTGTAATTTCAATTTTTAACCCACTGACTGAAATTTTATTTGAAATCAAGAAAAGAAACAAAAACTATTCAAAATAAGAAAGTTATTCAAAAGAGTTTTATTAGGTCTTTATTAGGCACATTGCTCAAATTTGTTGAGATTCAGCTTATTGGTGCATAATAACTAAACAGAATGTTGGTAAAAATGCTTTATTAAAAATGCTATTATACATGTTGTACAAGTTTGGTTATTTATTTTTCACAATTAACACACACACTTATTTTTTTATCTACCGTGTTTGACCATACAGTTTTATTGAAATTTTCTTTTTTAATTAATGAGTTACTATTAGTCAGACTATAGAAGCCTGATAAACTGGGTTATAGATACATGTACTGTGTTCACATAATAAAATAAAGTAATAATTGTAAACTGTATTCTACTGAACATAACAGGTCATCATTCAAAGCATAAACAGCTACATATTTTCTTCAAGGTAAGCTGGAGCAGAGATGTTGCATTATCATTCTAGCTTTCAGAAAACCACTTTAAATGATTACAACTCGAGTTTAGGGCTTCTTGTAGGACATAAAGTTACTAAATATGCTTATATTGAGCAGTGTGTTGCATTACTACATCAAATATATTGCTATAATATATTACAGTAATATATGTGGTCTAAATGTATTCTACAATGCGTTAGGACTCTCGTATTCCTCTAAAATGTAGAACAGTGTCGAGTGTCTGTCTTCCTAGAAATGCTCGGATAAAATAAAAAATAAATAGGTTACTCTGTGAAGTAATTAGGACACGTTATTATTCAATAATTACCAAAAATCGCCAGGAGAAATGTGAACGTCTTTCAAACTGACTTACGGCGCTGTTTGAAACTCCATGAACCACGTGACCGCGAGTTCAACGCGTGTCTCTGGTTATGCTTAAATTCTACTTCTCAGCGCATGCGCGACTGTTATATGACGTCACAAAGCTACCACATAAAAGATAGACTCCCAACAGTTTAAAGTTCATTTCCAGTAAGGAACAGTTCGTTTAAAGATGGCTACAGCTTCAACAAAGACACAAAAGAATTCTCTGCAAGAACCCCAGCATAAAACCAAGAAAGGAGACATGTTTAGTAAGGTTTTGGGAAAAAGTAATAAAAAGGATCGTGTAAAAAAGGTAGCAATAACTAAAAACAACTCGCCAAGAAGAGAGACGAAAAATGTGAAAAAAGATGAATCTATTCACAAAAAATGCTTAAATGTACAAAATCTGGATCAATATTCATCCTTTTTTGATTCTGATTCTGAGACTGAACTTCCTGAAATATTTTCAGCGGATTCTCCTGTTGGGTCTCAGATGACACAGAATAAGGCCATTCAACCATTAGAAGACGATCTAAGTGAAACACAGCCAGACGAGGAACTGGATTATTGGAGTGACAGATCAGATTATTCATCCTTTTTTGATTCTGATTCTGAGACTGAACTTCCTGAAATATTTTCAGCGGATTCTCCTGTTGGGTCTCAGATGACACAGAATAAGGCCATTCAACCATTAGAAGACGATCTAAGTGAAACACAGCCAGACGAGGAACTGGATTATTGGAGTGACAGATCAGATTATTCATCCTTTTTTGATTCTGATTCTGAGACTGAACTTCCTGAAATATTTTCAGCGGATTCTCCTGTTGGGTCTCAGATGACACAGAATAAGGCCATTCAACCATTAGAAGACGATCTAAGTGAAACACAGCCAGACGAGGAACTGGATTATTGGAGTGACAGATCAGATTATTCATCCTTTTTTGATTCTGATTCTGAGACTGAACTTCCTGAAATATTTTCAGCGGATTCTCCTGTTGGGTCTCAGATGACACAGAATAAGGCCATTCAACCATTAGAAGACGATCTAAGTGAAACACAGCCAGACGAGGAACTGGATTATTGGAGTGACAGATCAGATTATTCATCCTTTTTTGATTCTGATTCTGAGACTGAACTTCCTGAAATATTTTCAGCGGATTCTCCTGTTGGGTCTCAGATGACACAGAATAAGGCCATTCAACCATTAGAAAACGATCTAAGTGAAACACAGCCAGACGAGGAACTGGATTATTGGAGTGACAGATCAGATTATTCATCCTTTTTTGATTCTGATTCTGAGGCTGAACTTCCTGAAATATTTTCAGCAGATTCTCCTGTTGTGTCTCAGATGACACAGAATAAGGCCATTCAACAGTTGGAAGACGATCTAAGTGAAACACAGCCAGACGAGGAACTGGATTATTGGATTGACAGATCAGATTATTCATCCTTTTTTTATTCTGATTCTGAGGCTGAACTTCCTGAAATATTTTCAGCGGATTCTCCTGTTGTGTCTCAGATGACACAGAATAAGGCCATTCAACAGTTGGAAGACGATCTAAGTGAAACACAGCCAGACGAGGAACTGGATTATTGGAGTGACAGCTCAGATCAAACATCCATTCCCGATTTACCTGTTTCTAAGAAACATGCAAGAAAGAGATGGAACCTCTTGGAACCTCTTGAAATTAATTTAGCAGGACAACAGAACATTTCTGATGTTGATTCTGATTCTGAAACTGAACTTCCTGAAATATTTTCAGCAGATACTCCTGCTGTGCCGCAAAAGACACAGAATGAGGCCATTCAACAGTTGGAAGAGGATCCAAATGGAACACAGCCAGAGAGTGAACTGGATTATTGGAGTAAAGTGGATTCTTTGGGTGACAGCTCAGATCAAACATCCATTTCCGATTTGCCTTATTTGCCGATGTGGGCAAGAAAGAGATGGAACCTCTTGGAAACTCTTGAAATTAATTTAACAGATCAACAGAACATTTCTGATGTTGATTCTGATTATGAGACTGAACTTCCCGAAATCTTTTCAGCAGATTCTCCTGTTGTGTCTCAGATGACACAGAATAAGGCCATTCAACCATTAGAAGAGGATGTAAGTGAAACACAGCCAGACGAGGAACTGGATTATTGGAGTAAAGTGGATTCTTTGGGTGACAGCTCAGATCAAACATCCATTTCCGATTTGCCTGTTTCTAAGAAACATGCAAGAAAGAGATGGAACCTCTTGGAACCTCTTGAAATTAATTTAACTGGACAACAGTACATTTCTGATGTTGATTCTGATTCTGAGACTGAACTTCCCGAAATCTTTTCAGCAGATGCTTTTAGTGACTTTGATCAGCCATCCACTTCTNATTTCACATCTCAGACAGAAATTGATGAAATTTCTCCTGCAAAAAGAGAATCACAGACATCACAGATTTCTCATGAAGTTCCAACTCAGAGCTCCTCTTGGTGGAATCCGTTTGAAAATGGCCTTTCAAACAGGACTAAATGGACCATCGCTGGTACCGCCTGTGCAGCTCTTGCAGTGGTGTTGTATAAATACTTATAAACCCACAGCTGCACAAAACCTGCATCCATTTTAAAATGATGCTTTTTTTCCTGTCATATAAATATTCATTAGATGAATTCGAATTATTTGATGGCAGTTTTTCCACCCAAAAAATATACTTTGGCTGTACACAAATCATCTATATTACATTTTATGGACATACACGATTTGCATGCAGCCAGTACATATATTTTTTGGGTGGAAAAACTGCCATCAAATAATTCTTGTTCATCTAATGACTCATTTTTTGTGCTGCTCATGTAAGGGTTTTTTACTCTGGGTGCTCCAGTTTTTCCCATAGGCAAAAAAAAACAACTTGATACATTAATTGGTGACACGAAATTGGCCCTCAGTATAAGTGTGTGAATGATTGTAATCTGGGGTTCGAACTGTTACTTGATAATATATAAAATTTGTGACAGAATATTGTTCTAGAATTGACATTCAACATTCTGTGATGTAATAGGACTTTGACATTGCTTTGCCTGTTACGTTTGAGTTTTCTGGAACACAGGTTCTTCAGGGCTGCACTGTGGGTTTTCTCCGGGGGCTCCGGTTTCCTCCCATAGACAAAAAAATTTGATTAAGGTTAATTCGTAACTTTAAGGGCTGCACGGTGGAGTAGTTGGTAGCACGTTTGCTTTGCAATGAGAACGTCCTGGGTTTGAGTTAGCATGTTCTTCATGTGCATGTGTGGGTTTTCTCCAGGGGTTCCGGTTTCCTTCCCATAGACAAAAAAATTTGATGAAAGAGGCCATTCCATTAAAAATGTTTTTTCTGAGGTTTCTGTTGAATATTTTAGCTCCACAGGTGTTCTTACCTTTAAAGTGGGTGTGAAAACAGGTCAACAACTTCTCTTTCAGTTTTTATCTCTCAAACTACGCAGGTGGTGATAAAACCCGATTTCTCCCGAGTTCTAACGGCCTGTATCTGTTTCATCACAACTCCTTTGTTCGTTAGTATTCATCAGCTCCTGCAGTTGAAACCACGCCTAGCATGCTGCTGGCTAAAAGCTGTTAGCATAAGACGTAGCAAACAGGAAGACACGACGTCTGTCGTTGCCATGCACAGTGGGGAAGGAAACGGTATTCTTTGC
Organism: Pachypanchax playfairii; assembly: GCA_006937955.1. Classification (NCBI taxonomy): domain Eukaryota; kingdom Metazoa; phylum Chordata; class Actinopteri; order Cyprinodontiformes; family Aplocheilidae; genus Pachypanchax; species Pachypanchax playfairii. Next base: position 2,027,844 of record SSNP01000038.1, on the reverse strand, counting down.
TCTCATGGGCTAGTTTGTTGGCCAATCAGAGTCCAGCAAATTCCAACAATGAATATGAAGCAGCCTGATGGAAGGAGCCGGAACCACCCGAATTTTAATGCAGACAGATTGAAAGGTCGGTTAATCAGTGTTTCCTGATTTTTTTTAGATATAAAATGTTTCATATTACTGGTTAATACTTAAGAAATAACCACAAAGTCCTGAAATGTGTATGAAATGTCCTCTTTAAGGGCTGCACGGTGGTGCAGTTGGTAGCACTGTTGCTTTGCAGTGAGAATTTCCTGGGTTTGAATGTGGGTTGGGACCTTTCTGCATAGAGTTTGTATGTTCTCCCCATGATTATGTGGGTTTTCTCTGGGGATCAAGACAATATTCACTTCCTCGCTGTGATTATTCCCTATACTAAGACTCACAAGTTACTGACCACTCTGGATAGGAATAATGGTCCCTCTCTTCCACAGCAGCAGCATCACAGCACGTTCAGCCACTGTTCAAGCTAAGTTAAAAAACATTCAACGTGAAAATTTGCCTGTTTGAGCTGATTGCTTCATTGCTCATCATCTTTCCTTTATTGAAGGAAATATGCAGATTTGTTCTGCAAGAGAAAAACAAAGATGAGGCAACAGCCTCCATGACTCCATCCATTATGTTTCATGAACAGAGATCAGAACTTTGTTTCAAGTGGACTTGATAAAACTTCACATCACTGAAGTGAACCATTAAAAACATTTTAAAGAAAGCTTGTCTCACATTTCACTAAACGATTTGAGAGAAAGTATCTCCAGTTGACGACTTTCACCTTCATGACAAAAACTAAAGCATCCCAGAACCTAAAAGAAAAGGAAAAAACTCACTTCTAACATGGAAAATGTGAGATTTGGTCACTTTAAATGTCTGTATTATTTTCTATGACATTTACTGTGGAGACTTCCAAAGTTTTTAAAGTTTACTGATGTTTTTCCAAAAGACTGTTAAATAAAAACTCCCCGAGGTCTTGTGGTACAAAATGACTCTGAAATAAAAGTATTTATTTACATTTAAGGAAAAATGATTTTATTAATGCAAATATTGTGAAAGAGGTCTGAATTTAATATGCCATCTTTCCTATATTGAAGTCAAACTGTACAATCTCATTAATATCACATGTAAAAATGAACATATGAACATACAGATGAACAGATTCATTCAGCTCCCAGCTGAGATTTAGGCTGATATCCACATGTGTAGTTTGTATGAGAAGCGGCTGCTCTTTATTTCTTCAACAATGTGTTTAAATTAAAATATTATTTACCTGCTCATCAAAGCATAAACACTTAATTTTAAATAAACATTTGTAAAATGATTGTGAGACACTTTCAGCAATAGAAAATTAGTTCATTTGTTTTAAAGCAAATACACACACAAACAATTTTCAAAAAAAGTTTGACTGTCTCCAGCCAGCACAAAAACATTGAAAATAGTCCAGAAAGATTAGAAATGTTTTATCAACCACATACAAATGTTTATATGACATCTACTTGTTTTGAAAAGGTTTTAAAAAAAAACATTGAAATGAGGTTTAAAAGTAACTTTGTTCAGTGAAGGCTGCATAAACTGTCACATTATTTTAAAAACTTGAATCTATAATAATACATGGTACTAATTAATATATGTACATCACGTATAAAGGTCTATATGACATCTACTTGAAAATACTATTTTGAACAAGTTTTAAATTGAAATGATGTTTAAAAGTGACTTTTTTCAGTCAAAGTGTATGAAACTTGAAACTATAATAAATACATAATAACAATGACAGCTGGTGATCCTTCACAAGACTGGACATCCCAGAACGCTGGGTCAGAGGTCAGAGGTCAGACAAAGCTCAGAGGAAAACAACCTGTTGATCTCATTGTCTGACTCTACAGGTGTTAGTTTGCAATTAGAAAAAGTCTCTTCTCTTGAAAAATAACATGTCAGCACAAATTGAGTTTGTTCATCTGAATGAACCAGAAGATTTCTGGAACATTGTCTGAAGTGGAGACGTTTACCCATAATGCACAGCAACACATTTGCAGAGAACCAAACACAATATAAGCGTGAAGGTAGAAGTTTAACCACAAATGTCTCTGTATACCAAAGCGTCTGCAACTGAATGTCTACAAACAAAAATAATCCAGGTGTTTTAGAGGTTCAGAGAAGTCCATACCTCCACCTGACTGAAATGCATGACGAGCCTTTTAAACTGCTTGCATGTCTCTGTATGCTTCTTTACCTGCGTTACAATACTTCTACTTGATGTTACACTTATAAATTGCTACTAATAGTTCCGTCCGTCCATCTTGCAGTGGGAAACGAATGTCTACAGACCTCAGGATCTGGTTTGGACCATGATGATTTCAGATTCATCAGATGAAGCATAAATTCATGTTTATTAAATCTAGAAGCACAGAATGTAACATCTGTTTTTATAGCTTCTTAGAGAATGACAAGAGACTGAGACAGAAGAGAGTTTTATTATTATTATTGATAACTGTGAAACATTTAAAAATGCTGAGTAATGATGCATAAGAGCAAGAAACAACATTTAATGCACAAAACAACAAAATATGAGAACAAATAAAGAACTGGGAACGCTGTGGCTGATCCCAGAAATCCCTTAGAAGACCAAAAAACAAAACATTTTTTACTGGTTAAAAATAAACATGACTCACATTCATGTGATTCAAGCATGAAAGAATGATCATACAAGTGTCAAACGTTCTCTATGAGTCACAATTTCAACAAAACCAAAAATCTTAATTGTTATGAGAAGGAATATCAACAGAGAACAGCTGAGTTCAGAACAGCTGAAGGAAAAAAAACATAATAGAGCTGTTTTAAATCTGTTACCCAATTAAAACATCTGAAGTCTGACAATCTGCTTTAACCTGACGGTGATGCAACAAGTCACTGTTACAACAAATTATCAGTAAAGCATCCTGATCATCCTTTTATCACCTTCCCTTCACCGAACAACAAGCCAACATAGTTTTCTGATGGCTAATCTGCCTGTAATAGAAACAAATCCTCACATTTTATTTCTAAAAGGCAAATAAATGCAAAAATCCCCGTTTGAACCTGGATGGCTGCTGCATGTCGTCATCTCTTCTCATTTGTTCATCATCTAAACTCTTCCAGAAAAGGTAAAGAGCTTTAAAACTGATCACAAATAAGAGAGAGAAAGTGATGTGTTCATGAGTCTGAATGACGTCTGCGCCAGTCACAGGAAGTGAGCGTTTAAAACAAACCGAGTGTTGGTTTTATTCTAGCATCAGATGAAAACCAGCAGAGATTCCAGCAGAACACTGACGTGCACAATGAACTTCATGTTGTCAGAAAATCTGTTATCATACTCCAATAACAAAGATTTAACATTATATACTGAACATCAATGAACAAGACTTCATCTGTCTCACTGTTCACGTGCATCGTTGCTGTAAATGAAATTCATAGTGAGTCATTAAATTCTGTGGATTAAAAGAATATTATTTTAGTTATTTGTCTCAACAACCGAAAGTTTGTTTTATCGGTTGATACAATTAACAAAATATTAGAATACTTTACTGTTTTTTCACAAGCTCTGAGGCCTTTATCTGAGTAAAACACACGCTATGTGCAAACAGCTCACTCATACATGCGTCTGTGATCTCAGCCTCTGAATGCAGAAAGCTGAGACATGCAGCCAAGTTTTCATTTATTTATTTATATTTCTTAAGACAATCACTAAAACGACTCCATAAAGTCACCAAATCCACCCATTAAGAAATCAGAGAATCAAATTTAATGTGATTTTCTGCTTCTCTTCTGAATCTCATATAAGCTGAGAGGAAACGATTTAAAAAACTGAAACTGATGAGCGACGGAAACCATCTCTCCACAGCAGAACAACTGATGTTATTGTTAAACAAGTCAGTAAAACTCTTGCTGTAAACGTTTTATTTTAAGTATTTCATCCAGACTTAATGAACCAGCATGAAGCTCCGCCTCTCACCCGAGCGAGCAGGTACAGAAAGTGGATGATGAATTTAGATTTAATGAAAGAAAATTTCTCCTATTCTTCAGGTGAGACGTACCATTAAAAACAAATGTTTGTTTTTAAGTACAACTCAAAGTAACTGGAACTCATATGCAAGTTCCAGTCACCAAAGAAACACTTTGTAGTGGTTCCCAAAATTTTAGCTTCCAACCTTAAAAATAAAAATGGCAGAAATTGAAGATGTTGAAGTGTACACACAATACTGGCTCACCACAAATCTCAACAACTTCTGTATCTATTTATGACTATTTTTTATTACATTAATAAAGAAAATATTTTTGAATATATTAATCAAAGACTACACACTTTACGTTTTAGGGCCCACAGTAGGACCGCGACCCAAACTTTGGGAACCACTCACTTCTTTTCTCAGACCTTCTCTATTGGGTTTGAGGAAGGAAGTTACAGCATTTCTGAAGCGCCATCAGCTTCATTTTGCGTCGATATAACCACAAATCTAGCCCGTGTGCATGATCACACCTCCACCACAAAACGCAATTAGCCCTCAACATTCGTTTAATTAGTGATGGTTTTATTATTCAGTCTGTTAATTATCTCAGACTGGATGAAACCATCACTTCAATTATTTCAGTTTACAGGAAACAAAATGAAAAAGAGACCATGTAAACCTGATAAAGGATTAAAATGTCCCAAGTTTCAACAATAAAAGACTCAAAGAATTAACTTTAACATTTAAATGTATAATAAGAAAAAGAATTTCTGAATAAAAGGATTTACTGATGGAAGGGACGTCATTTTTACAAGATTCAAATCGAGAACTTTCTTCTGTAGAGATTCAACTATTAGTAAGTAAACCACAAATTTCCTCTAATATTGTTTGTGTTGTGTTACATGAGTTTAATGAGGTAACTTGTCAATCAACACATGGTTTCATTTAGTGTACTTTTTAGATGAATAACATTAGAAATGAATATAAGAGTGACTGTGTGTGTATTTGGTTTCACTTTCTGCACATGCAGCTGCACATTCGTGCACTCTTTACTGGAGCTTACACAAGGTGATGAAAGAGCCACTGGAGAAGATCCAGAAGGCTGGATAAACTTGCTCAGCAAGTGGAAAAGTAAAGGTATGAAACGGATACGCTCTGTCGGCCACGTTATAAAATACAGCTTTACCCTCCTCGCAATTCAACAGCACACCTACACGCTTTGGACTGGGATTAGCCAGCACCGTCTCACTACTGTTGTGCCAGGCTGACAGCTTCACGTTGAACCACTCGACGCACCACGACTTGTCGTTGCGGCCCAGCCGACTGGTGGAGCCTTTACGGTCGATGCTGCCGTAAGCCAAGCCGATACCGATGAAGTTGTTGCTGCTCAGTCGGACCTCCCAGTAGTGGCATCCTGAAGAGAAACCCTTGGAGGCGAGGACCTGGGAGCACACGGCGAAGCGTTCAGGACATTCGGGGTAGTTCGTGTGCTCATCGGACACGGATGCCTTGGTGAGGTTGTCACTGAGCACGATGCGTTTATGGGCTGTACGTGGATCGAATGTGAGGATGGTGCCATCTGAAAGAGACAGAAAAAAACTTTAAACAACAAAGATTTTCAATTTCAACATAAATAAAAACACCTGCTTCCACTTACGTTTCAGAAGATCATTTCTTTTTTCAGCAGATGAAACTTCTGGAGGAATATCTGAAGTTTCTACAACAGAAGAAGAAGAAATGTGACAGCTGATCTGATTCTATCGTGATGTTCATGTAGAACAAGCAGAAGGAACAAATGTTCCCATTTCTGTTAAAAGACAAAACCAAGTAGGTTTTATGGGGCAGCAGTAGCTCAGGAAGCAGAGCAGGTCATCTGGTAACCGGAGTCACCGGTTCAAATCCTTGCTCCATTGTGTCCTTGGGCAAGACAGAGTAATCTACAGGTGTCTACCTGGATTGTCTCTAGATTCAGGTGGAGCAGGACGCCCTCTGGGTTTGCTCTTCTCAGTCCCTTGGTCACTTTCAGTGGACTCAGAAGGAACTTTGGTGTTTTCTAAAAAAAATTATATGAATTTAAAAATAAACAACATTAAAATGTTGAACAGTTAGAGCCAATAAATAGTTGAGAGTAAATGTTAAAGTTTCTGATATATGCCAAAATATTAACTGAAGTTTAGGAAAACACATTTTGATTCATCTTTAGAAAAGGTTTGTCTTCAACGTGACTGTTTATGATCCATCAGTGTCATGTTATCGTTTTAATCACCCATTCAATTTCAAAGTTTAGATTTAGTTTGTCCACAGTTTGGTGTGAGTGTGCAAATACAGTGGGGCAAAAAAGTATTTAGTCAGCCACCAATTGTGTAAGTTCTCCCACTTAAAAAGATCAGAGAGGCCTGTAATTTTCATCATAGGTATACCTCAACTATGAGAGACAAAATGAGGAAAAAAAATCCAGAAAATCACATTGTCTGATTTTTAAAGAATTTATTTGCAAATGATGGTGGAAAATAAGTATTTGGTCAATAACAAAAGTTAATCTCAATACTTTGTTATATAGCCTTTGTTGGCAATGACAGAGGTCAAACGTTTTCTGTAAGTCTTCACAAGGTTTTCACACACTGTTGCTGGTATTTTGGCCCATTCCTCCATGCAGATCTCCTCTAGAGCAGTGATGTTTTGGGGCTGACGCTGGGCAACACGGACTTTCAACTCCCTCCAGAGATTTTCTATGGGGTTGAGATCTGGAGACTGGCTAGGCCACTCCAGGACCTTGAAATGCTTCTTACGAAGCCACTCCTTCGTTGCCCGGGCGGTGTGTTTGGGATCATTGTCATGCTGAAAGACCCAGCCACGTCTCATTTTCAATGCCCTTGCTGATGGAAGGAGGTTTTCACTCAAAATCTTACGATACATGGCCCCATTCATTCTTTCCTTTACACGGATCAGTCGTCCTGGTCCCCTTGCAGAAAAACAGCCCCAAAGCATGATGTTTCCACCCCCATGCTTTACAGTAGGTATGGTGTTCTTTGGATCCAACTCAGCATTCTTTCCCCTCCAAACACGACAAGTTGAGTTTCTACCTAAAAGTTCTATTTTGGTTTCATCTGACCATATGATGTTCTCCCAATCCTCTTCTGGATCATCCAAATGCTCTCTAGCAAACCGCAGACGGGCCTGGACGTGTCCTGGCTTCAGCAGGCGGACACGTCTGGCACTGCAGGATTTGAGTCCCTGGCGGCGTAGTGTGTTACTGATGGTAGCCTTTGTTACTTTGGTCCCAGCTCTCTGCAGGTCATTCACTAGGTCCCTCCGTGTGGTTCTGGGATTTTTGCTCACCGTTCTTGTGATCATTTTGACCCCACGGGGTGAGATCTTGCGTGGAGCCCCAGATCGAGGGAGATTATCAGTGGTCTTGTATGTCTTCCATTTTCTAATAATTGCTCCCACAGTTGATTTCTTCACACCAAGCTGCTTACCTATTGCAGATTCAGTCTTCCCAGCCTGGTGAAGGTCTACAATTTTGTTTCTGGTGTCCTTTGACAGCTCTTTGGTCTTAGCCATAGTGGAGTTTGGAGCGTGACTGTTTGAGGTTGTGGACAGGTGTCTTTTATACTGATAACGAGTTCACACAGGTGCCATTAATACAGGTAACGAGTGGAGGACCGAGGAGCCTCTTAAAGAAGTTACAGGTCTGTGAAAGCCAGAAATCTTACTTGTTTGTAGGTGACCAAATACTTATTTTCCACCATAATTTGCAAATAAATTCTTTAAAAATCAGACAATGTGATTTTCTGGATTTTTTTTCCTCATTTTGTCTCTCATAGTTGAGGTATACCTATGATGAAAATTACAGGCCTCTCTGATCTTTTTAAGTGGGAGAACTTACACAATTGGTGGCTGACTAAATACTTGTTTGCCCCACTGTATCAGCTGGGAAGGTCTTAAAAATCAAATGCTCTCACTTGCTTTCTTCTTCTGGAGAGCTTTGATAGGAGCTCCTGGACTGTGGGACCTGGGGAATCGAGGCACCTGAGGAAACGTTACATCTGCAAAAACAACTTTTATTTTAGATTTTTTGACTCTCATCTGATTTGTTTTTAAAGGTGGAATATGGAATATTTTCATTAAAAGCTATATTTTTAACTAAATAACACCTCCACGGGGTGATTGTAGAATGAAAATATAGTATTTCCTTGAAAAATTATATTTGAAGTAAAATATTATAAAATATTAATTTTGGTGGGCACGACGTTAGCATTTTGTTTACATCTACCAGCCAACAGCTGGCAGAGCAGCGGGCACCATTTTGGGTTGCCTAATACCGTAAATACTCCAGCACAGTGAGGCTGGTACTGTGGAGTCTGCAGGTCAAGCAGCTGGAAGCACTGGGGACATGTGGTGATTATATACCTTATTTACTTGCCACAGAGGGTTTCCCATGTGACAAGCAAGTGTGGAAACGTTTTTAATAGCAGCTATTAGCTGCTAAGCTAACACATAGCTAGTTTCATGTTGCCGAAGTGGATGAACGCTTCAGGCCACTTGTTTGACTGGAAAACACACCACAGAGGATTTTATTGCTTTTTTTTTTTTATTGGATAAGTGAGGCATGCAGGATGAGGACAGAAGATCTTAAGAGGGACTGCAGGAAGTTTTGGAGCTGCGGTTCAACTATGAGCTCTTTGCCACAGACTGAATCGATGAGCTTCAAACAGGTAGGAGCTGCTTTTATCAGGAACAGTGTGTGATCAGCGGGGCTGGAGAGCATGATTAGTGAACTGAACTCATGATATTTTATTGTCCTGCTCGGATCAAAGTGGGCTTGGTGAGGAATATTGATCGACCTCAGCATCAGATCGCACGCGGGGGGGTTTACGAGCCTGGCACCCAGATGGCTGAAGGCTTTGTGCCGTGTATTTGTGTTCCAAGTTCCATATACCACCTTTAACGTATGATAAATCATGTGTTTCATAGATGAACAGACCTGGTTCCAGACAGCTTCTTGGACCTGAAGGTGTAACTCCACAGGCAGAAGCTGATTTTTCACCTAGAAACATCACAGTATTATTTGTCTTCATCTTTGTCATCTAAATACATCCTGCTGCCACAAACACACCCCAGTTTAAAGATCAGTTTTTATTGGATGTTTGTTTTCACCACTCCTCACCCTCAGCAAAAGGGTCTGTATTATTTTCTAAAATAAAATGGAATCAGTTTTACTTAACATTGCTTTCTTAAAGTTTCTACAAGGAGTAATATCTACTAATACCCACTCACCTTTTAGAAGTACTTGTATTCTGATGTCAGTGGGATGTTTCAGGAGCTCCGTCAGATAGTTCCTCAGCGCAACAGCAAAAGCCTCAGACTCCATCACCTTCTTAGAATCCAGGTTAATTCGAGGGGTGTAGGGGTCAAATTTTACAGCTTCAGGAGCGTTAAATGAAGTCTGCAGAGAGAAAAACACGTTTGGAAAAAGTTCAAATAAAGTCAAATCATGAGGCGTTCACTGCACATTGTTTTGTTTCTTTTCAGATAATGTTGTTTACAGTGTTTGTTGGACAGAAATAGCTATTTCAAGTCAAACTGTATTTAGTTTAAACACGAATAGGAAATAAATTGAACATAAGTCCAATTTATTCTAAATCATAATACAGACACTCAGTTTACTCAGTAAAAAGTGACATTTTGACTACCAAAATAACTGGAGATTAAATAACTCAGGATTTGTTTACAAGTGTGTCCGAATGTGGGAGGATGGTGTCTAAAGTCCTGCTGCGACACTAAAAACAGCTCAAGGTGAACTGTAGCTCATCGTGTTGATGAAATGCAGAATTACAGCCAATAAAGCGAGAGGCCAGAACGTCTGAAGAGGGTCTCTGGAAGAAATCCCAGTCTCAAATGTTTCCTACAGCTTCAAGGAAACTCTTCTTTAAGCCTACATTGCCATCAGTTTTGTTTTTTAAGTTGTTTTGAAATGTTTATCCCTACAGAAGTGCTACTAGCTAGCTGCTGCAGCCACTATTTGCACATGCTATCAGTGTAAATGACCTTGTTGTGCAAACAGGATGATCCTGTAAAACATTACCGTGAAATGTAATGAAATGTTTGAAATCAGTTATTTTTCGATGGCATTCATCCACTTTGATCATGGTGTTGCATTTAGTCAGTAATAATCTCTGTTTCTCCAAACTGAGGTTGTTCACAGAGCAACAGGAAAGATATCAGTGGTTTAAAACCTTCAAACACATGAACTACACGATGTGAAGTTTCTGACGAGCTGAACTAATGAATGAATGAATAAATGAGTCGTGATTCTTGTTTTTCTTATTTGACTTTAGCTTTATTGTTTTGTTTGTTCTTGTTTATTCACACCTGGTTTTAGTTGTTTTAAACTGATAATAAGATGTCTGACCTGTAAGAACGCCACAGTTTCAGATCGACTCAGCAGGCGGTGAATATCTTCTTTAGCTTTACTCATGATGTTAATGTTCTCACTGAACTTCATCATGAGACCTCTGACTTTGGTCTGGCCAGTCTCCACCTCTCGGTCGACGGCTCTCTGCACCTCGCGCTCCTCTTTGGTCAACATGTCCCGGATGTACTTGTACTCAGCTGCCACCGCATTCTTCTTGATGGTGGCTGTATCCTGGTACGAGAGCAGAACCATTAAAAAACAAATATGTGTGTTACATCTCAGTATACTCAATGTACTTTTTGATTCAAACTATTTCTTCTTTCACCACCATGTTGTTTCCAGAATGATTGAAATAACACAAACCTTCAGCTTCTTCTCCGTTTCCTTCATGAGAGACAGAACAGTCCTGTTCTTTGAGATCTTTCCATCCAGCAAACTCAAGCTGGCCCTCAGCTCAGACTGTGAATAGGAAAACACAACCAGCTTGTTAATTCATTGAGGACAAAGTCCTTTTAAAGGTCCAACTTGTATAATTTTATAAAATATCACAAATTCATAAAGTAATTTGGAATTCTTGATTTAAAGACTCAAACTGTGTAACGCTATATGACATCACAAAATGATCAAAACAGTATTACACAAGAATTCCAGAGTTTGATGAGTATGTGAAAGGTTAAAAGGTCATGTTTAAACATTCAAAACAAGTCATACAGGAAATAAAGGAGAAAACCATCATAAATTTAGGTCAAACAGACGTCACTAGAATTCAACAGTAAACTTAACTAAAATTTAGCATGGAGCTTTAAACTCCTCCTTTGTCCATCATCCTTCTGCGTCATCATCAGCTGATTGTAAAAAAATGAGGCCAGTCTGGGTGCACACCCACTCAGGATAAGGACGTGACTGGTTATTGTTACTGTTATTTGAGATGCCTCTGATTACAGCCAATCACAGAGCTTAAAGAATTCTAATTGGATGAGAAAGTGGCTGTTTCAGATAGGAAAACACTCCAAACACAAACTGATTTATTTCCTCAGAAACATCTTTAAATAATTAGGCCAGTTTGATATAATTTATCACAATCTAACAGGAGGTTTTAAGATATTATGGAATTAGGATCTGACAGCCTGCTGCTACTGAATAATGTTAATATTTAAACCAAGCAGGTTGTAGAATGTTATTATACTAATACCAGGTGTCTCTTCTTTTGCTTCTGACAAAAACATTTTAAATAACACAGATTATTTTAAAACAGCTGAAAACAGGATATAAAATTTCATGACTTTGTGCAGGCTGCATATTCTGAGCATCACAATAAACTAAAGGATTTTGTGTGGTGGGAGTTTCCTATAATTTGGATGAACGGGTTTTATTGTCAGACCTCTTTCAGGTTCTTCTGCTCCTCAGGTGATGTGAAGTTGCAGCCTTTATGCACCTGCTGCAGACAGAAGCTGCAGATCAGACGCCCATGCTTGTTACAGAAGTGCTCCATCAGCTTGTGGTGATCGGAGCAGATGCGCTCCATCAAGTTTCCGACAGGTTCGGTCAGCTGATGGAGGCGGAAGATGGGATTCTCCCGGTGAGGCCGCAGGTGCTCGTTACAGTAAGAAGCCATACAGGTGAGGCAGGTCTGAGACGCCTCGGCTTCCATACAGGCGTCACAGCGTACCACATCCTTCTTCTCAGGTTTGCTCTCCTCCTCAAGCTCTCTGGATTCGCTCTTGGTGGACCTGCCTCTGAAAGTCTCCACCACGGTGCTGAGGACCGTGTTCTTCTTCAGCTCCGGTTTGGTGGCGAACAGGGTCCGACACTGCGGACAGCTGTAGGAATCCTTCCAGGTGGCGAGCAGACAGTCATGGCAGAAGTTGTGTCCGCAGGGGATGGTCACCGGACAGTCAAAGGTGCTCAGACAGATGCTGCAGGTCAGATCCTCCTCCAGACCCCGCAGAGAAAACTGAGACTCGTCTACATCCGCCATCATGAGACCTGAAGGCTGCAACGAGAAACGAAACTTAAGGCAGGAGCTCGAAAACGAAACTAACAACGTAGTTCCGATTTATTCCCAAAGAAAAATAAAATAATACATTCAATATCCGACGTGTTTCTGTTATATTATTTATGAATTAAACATATAAAGTCACTGGGGTTAAACTGAAAGTAGTTAAAATAAAATAAAGAAATGACCTCACAGCGTCTCGCAGTTTCACAACACGAACATGTGAATTTATAATAAATCTGTCTCGGTACCTTTAATCCTCTGGTGGCTGTAAATGTTGAAAAACTCAGTTCGGGTTCTTAGACTCAGCTCAGCTGTTCCAGACCGGAACGGTAGATCCGCCTCTCTGGCTCACTGAGCGTCAGGTGAAGAACCGTCAACACGAAAAAAAAAGCTCATTTCAAAATAAAAGCTCGATTTGATTCATGTTCTTTCGTGTTGTCGTGTTTTTCATAATGAAAAATATGCCAAACAAATACCAACCATTCTGCATTGATTGTAACAACTCTACCAGTAAATTAATGAGGAATCAAAAAGGG